>JAAGNO010025122.1:0-15974 GCA_033439905.1 Ceryle rudis
AGAGAGGATAAACATAAATATATTTATATATAAATATATAAATAGAGAGACGATCAACAGAAGTAGCCAACTTTTCCTATGCAATTAATCTTCAAAACTAGTGCTTTATAAAAGCTAAGGAATCTTGTAAACAAACTTCAAGAATTAGATTAATGATCTATTTCTTATAGGATTTACACAAGTAGAACCTGGAAACGCAGTGTGATGATGTAAGCCATCTCAAATGACTTAAGATGTCTGTGGCTATGCTCTGTGTCTCTTAGCCTGGAGGATAAACCCCATCCTTAAAGTTAGGCAGTTATAATATCATGAAGGATATTTTGTTCTTGGATTAAGATCTACATGCTCTAAATTATTTTCCTGGCATCATTCAAGGAACTGTCATTAGTTTACCTGACTGTTATCAAAACAGGGGGATAAAAATGTGTCCAAAATAACTTCAACTTAAAAATTGGAGATATGTTTGGAAGGGTCAATTCTTTCTTTTCACAATGATTATATATTTGTATATATTATATATAGTTACATTTCTTCTTAAAGTCATATTTCAAATTTTACTCCTGTGTGAGTTGCCACAGCAGTTCTATTCATGTTGTCTGATAGACTTCAAGGGAAAGAACCTAGATATTCAGATTGTCAGACACATTTCTTAGCTTTTTTAAGGCATGTCTGACTGTGACATAGTTTTCTTTGATTGTCTTTAGTCACTGAGGATTTCAATATCCTAAATTTATCTACATCTACAGATGACATTTTCATATAAACCAGAAACGTGCCACTTTGTTGAAGAAAAATACTAGGATCTATTATTGCCTTATATATGTGTCATCTTTCTAAATGTGCCATTTGCTGAGTGGTGTTTAACACTGTATTTGCAGAGTGCAATGTAAGAAGCTCATAAACCCCTTGGATTATATGTGCATGGTATCAAAAGTATCAACCTGAATCTACCTGGTTATTCTGATTGAAGAACCTAATTCTGAAATGTAGAGGTATAATGATTAATAACTTGTTCCCTGATTCTCAGAAACTGTAGAAGTAAAATCTGAAAGAACAGGTGCTTTATTGGCATTATTGTTGATTTAGATTCCTGACACAAAAATTTACAAAATCTTTCTCTATGTATTCCAAAGCAGCTTTTATTTAATATATATGGGAGCAAAGATTACACTACGATATCAGAGGTCATCAAGACATCAGACTTCGTCAAATTAATCATAATTTCTTGAAAAAGGAAAATCAATCATAATAACTGAGTTTCCTTGAATTCCAAAAATGGCATCACTACTCCTGTCTGACTAGGGTGCATTTCACAGCTGTCTTTTGTTGGTTTTGCAGTCTCAGTAGTGTGATTACAAATTAAAGTCCCATCCTAAATTTGAATCTGTTGTTCCAATACTGTCAGCCTTTTCATAGCCTAGTTCTCTATTAAAAGTGTGCATAGATGCCTGAAGGCAGCTTTAAGTTCTCCCTCCTTTTTTTTCCCTCCCCTAAAAATTGATCTAAAGGGATTTCAATGCAACGATGAGCTACCTCCTTACAATGCATGGTATACCTGAAGAACATTGTCTACTCCATTACACAGCTTCTTCAGCAGAGCTAGACAGATCCTCCTGCCCCACTAATTTCCATCCATAAAATCAATCGTGCTTGCGCAGGCATAACACAGGTGTGAATATTTAGCTGTTCAGGTATAACTTAGGAAGCTGCTATCACTTCCTTTAGGGCACGTGGATGTGGGAAAAGGCAGTGTTTTCCCACTTAATCTCAGAATCCCCAACAAGGTTTGTGCTTGTACTTTAAACCTACATTTCTGCTTTGTATCCATACCCATATACAAAGCACTGAGTGCCAGACAGCATTTGAGACTGCAAAGGGCTCAGTGCATCCCTTCCAGCTAAGGCCACAAGGTAATTTTCTGGCTGTCATTCAGCAAAGGACTAATCTCCAAAGAGCCATATGTTCAAGATGTAATGTCCCTAGCAAAGCCCTGAGTCAGCGATCAGCCTCTTGCCTATTAAGTTGAATATTTCTTTCCAAGAAGTACTTTGAGGAAAGGAGAGGCAAAGAGTGCTTTACCATTGGGTAAGAGATAGTTCTCTTTAACAGTCATTGCTAAAAGTCCCACTAATTAGAATTGTTCCAGCAATAGGTCAAAGATAACACAGTATTATTTCCCATTCCCTCCCTCCCCGCTCCAGAAGGACATTTAATATTATTTATGTTAGTAATCAAAGTAAAAGAAAAAGACCTCCAAATATACTTTACCTACAGTCCCTCCTTCCCTATTTTTCCGACACACTTCTGCAGATCAGCATGTAAACAACATGTCATATTTAAAAAGCCCAAACATCACTTGCAGCACTCTTGTCTGGGGCAGATTGCTGAGTACAGACAGTCACTGGTGAAATGCACGCCTCAAGAGCTTGTACTAGTGGGAGTAGCAGCACTGTACCTTATCTACTATTCATTAATAATACCTGCACCCACTCACTTTTAATGAAATTATATAGCTCAAAATTCTAATTAAACCTGCTAAGTGCTTTATGTGGCACTGGGATATTTTTAGTTCCATGTGATGGAGCACGTCCTGAAATAACCTAGTGCAACATCAAATGAGTTAGCACAGTTGTAGCCCACAGGGAGAGATGACTACAAATCTTGAAAATCATGGAAGTTATTCAATCAGTTCTGGTCTGCTTACTGAATAAATTGGGGGGCAAATCAGGGTGACTAGTAGTTATCTAATAATCTAATGCATAGATGCTTTTTGAAGGTGAGAAAATAGATTGTTGCTATTCCAGAGATCATTTGAGGAGGAGGAGAAGATTTCTGATATAATCTATTTCTCTTTTTCACAAATGTTAGCAGTGCTACTATTCACATGGAAACAGAAGAAGAAATAAGCTTCACTTTCCTTCTTATCCATTTTTTTCCTCCTGAATCAAATAGGAGGCATTATTGAAAATTACCATGAGGGGAAACACTCCAGACAGTAGCCAAACATCCTGTCTTCACATTGCTCCAAGTCCTTGCCAGCTGGTTTGAAATTTAAACTCTGATCTCCTGCTCAATGGCACAATGAACTGCCACAAGACTGGCTGGCTGGGTCCAGTTAAAATCTTTCAAATCTTTTGCACTTTTTACAGATTGAAAATCTTCTTGAATCCTTTGCAACTGCATCACCCCCAACTATCTCCAGGCATTTTGCTTGTCAAGCAACCTAACACCAAATGTGCTCTTTTTCTTTGACCTATATTACAATGCAAAGCTACTTGGTTCTTTAATTCACTGCCAAATAAAGCTGTTGTTATCTCTGGATGGATAAAGGGAACTAGGCCAAATGGTGATAAAGTCTCAGGGATGAAATTAGATTAAACCAGTTCTACCTCACCTTGCTATTTGCTAATTATATATGCGCTGGTCAGCAGAGCTTACTGTCTATCTAATCATATGTCTAAAGGTCAATTAGAAGGGGCTAATGTCTGCAAATTAAAATCCAGTGAAAAGTATTAATTGGCATAGGAGTTATGCCTGTCCTTTTCTTTATCTTTGTCTTTTCAAGACATTTTCAGTCCATGATACATAATGTATAAAATTACAGTATGCTTTTAAAACATACGAGGATTTCAGCCTCTCACTCTTTTTTTTCCTTTAAAATTCAAAATTATTTTGGAAACACAATCCTAATGCAGATCTACAACCAGGTCAAAGAACTACCTCTCATTTCTTTTTTAATTAACACTTGGCAATATCATTAAGAAAAGCATTACTCAGAGAGCTGGAGTCATGTTAGCACCAGAAACCTCTCCAGGGCATCAAACAATGCTGAGAAGCTTCCACTGAAGCCTTTTTTGGAACAGTTCCTCGCTTTACATCTTTGCTGTCACTGCACAAACACAGAGTCCTCTATAAAATGGTTGAGTTATAAATAATTTCAGTAATCAAGTTTGTTTGCCTTGTTGAGGGGGAGAGAAGGGAGAGCTGAAGTTTAGTAACTCCTGGCCTGCTGTGTTTGAAAATACAGCCAACAGAGATTGCTGCAGATGAGGGTAGAGGTGTAATCAGAGAACATGCTGCAGTTTTCAGGCCACTCCAGTGTATCCTAGCAAACTGAGGGCTACATCTCCTGGCTCCTTTTTCCTCTTGGCCCCAGATGCAATTTATCATAGACTTCAGGGAATCAGAGCAAAAAAGTGCAAGTGGCAAGAGGATCAGGTCTTCTTGCTGTGGTGTCCAAGCAGCTCCTCTGGAGGCAGAATCTGCTGCTCAGCGGGTAAGAGGAGGATTTGCAGCCTTACATATCCCCTGCTCTGAAACATCCACATCACCAGCCTCCCAGCCCATTTCAAAGGAGAAAGTCAAGTAAAAATGGTGGGGAGCAGTGTAGTACACAGAGGCCACAAGTAAAGGAAACAGAGTCTGGAATAAGGCAGAAAGGTAGGAGGACAAGAGGGAAAGGCAATATAGACAGAAAACAAGGGCTGTCAGAAAAATATCTCCAGCTGCAATGTTCTCTAGCTGAAACAGGTGTGAGAAAGGCATAGGGGAAAATCGAATCAAAACATTAAAATGGGCAAGTTTATGCACAACTAATTTTTGGAATTTCAAATGATTCACAGGTCAGGAGCAAGTAGTGGGGTAGTTAGGTTCAAAATAAGAGCATACACAATATGAAAGATAGAAACCTGAACAAATTCCAGAGTTTCAGGCAGTGTAATTTTTCTGAGACAGGACACATATGGAATAAGTTGTCATCAAAGCAATGAGCATTAGCAGATGTCTAGACATCTTTATGAAAAGAAAGGCTCTGTTGGATATAGCATGACACAGCAGGGAGTTGAGATTGCATTTAAAAGTGGACTGTCTTTTTTTTTTTTCCAGAAGAATATCTTCCTGCATCTTTGCAGGAGTAGACTGACATTCTTCTAGAAGTCTAACTGTTTTAAAGTTTATATATGAGTATTTAAAATTCTTCAGTTATTGTTCAGTCAGAGCTTCTAATGCAGAAGTTTGAGTTGTTCTAGCAGACCTTTTTGCTTGTATTCATATCAGGAGAAACCATCAGAGCATCTTTTTTCAACCCAAATAAATTATCTGCCTTCACTATCACTCATTTACTTCTTGATACCTCATATTTTGTAGACAGGCATTCACTACCATTAGATACACACATACTGGGATGCAGACTATGCATCCTTGGTACTCTGTTGCAGTAAGTGATCATCACTGTTTATACATGTACTTTAATTACAAATAAATTATCCTGGCTTCAGCTTCCGCCCTTCCACTACTAGATGAAGGATCTGGTTTTGCTTTTACCCACTATGTTCATTTCCTGAGGATAACTTTATTCTATAATCAAGCCACCAGCTGCAGCCAAATGGCTGAGCAAGAGAAACCATATCCAGCTCTTCAAAGTCACTGCAACTCCCATTGTGGGGAGATACTCAAAATACAAACTCCCAAACTCTACTGTAACTGCAACGTGGGAACCCATGACCAAACTGGCTGGGTCAGTGCTAGTAACAGTGCAGCTTCAAAACGCTAAGGTTTCATTTATTTAAAACAAGCTTGGAGCAGTGGCACAAACTGCCAGCTGATGAAGTGACTCTAGAAGAAAAGTGCCCTTAGAGAGACTCTACATCATGAGACCACAGACCTTCGAGATTACAGTAATGCTGAGAGAGACCTGACTAGGGAAGTAAGCCTGTCTATAAGTGTCTCTCTCTATAGGAGCTTGTAAAAAAATTTTTTTTCAGCTTTTCTTTTTTCCTATTTATTCTCATGTTTCTTTTTGCTGCATAAATTCACGCTAAAATATAACTCCACCTTTTCACCTTTTATGCTTTACTTTCCGCACAATTTATATATGCATACACACAAACTAAACCACAAATAATACTGACTTCTTTGCACTTTTACTTTTAAGTGTGAGGTAAATTAAGGTTTACCAGAAGCACAGAGAATTATCTGAGTAGTTAGCAAAATCCTGTAAAACAGTTTAGCGCAAATGATTAGTCCTATACTTAATAAAAATGTTGTTTGGTGAGACTTCATCGAAGACTTTACCTGTTTTAGTTAAAATGCTCTGCCAGAAGCAGTAGAGTTAGCTGTTAACTCAGCTATGACGGCTGTATAAATAAATCAGTGTCACTGTATTATGTTAAAGATTATGAAAAATGTGAAAAACATTAATGTTTATTAATTAATTAATGTTGGGGGTTTTTTACAGCCTTCCTACTACTGATACTTTTCTTAACACACAGTAGGTCTGAATTTTTCATCAGAATTAAAATATTAAATCTAAACAGATTCTTAGTTGGAATTGAGGGCTGACAAGCACCAATCTGAGGTAGAACATAGGCTATAGAATTTAATTTGTTCACTCGTCACTGGATACATCACACAGTAGTTAACAAGCATGTCTTACCGAACAATGATAAGCCTATATTCAAACCCAGAATATGGATCAACATCTACTGGAAACTCATTATAATGGCTTGCTTCTCTTAAAGAAAAATTACCCAAACCATTAAAAGTTCCAAAAGGCAAAGATGTCAACAGAAAGTAGTCTCTATTTATATCAAACAGATTTTAAAAAATAATTATTTTTTACTTATAAAATATTGCTTTATATCTGTCAGGCAAAAATGTTAGGAGGCCTGGTTGGATGAACAAGCTGCTGCTGACAAATCTCAAAATTAATAGGGTCTACACAGAAGGTGGGGGCAGGTAACTTGGGAGGAATAGAGAGACACTGTCTGAGCATTCAGAGATGTGGTTAGGAAAGTCAAAGCCCACATGGCGCTGAATCTGGCAAGGTATGTCAAAGGTGACAAGAAGGGTTTCTGTAAGTGCATAAATGGCAAAAACAAGATGAGGAAAAATGTGAGCTCATTGCTGAATGGGGCAGGAGACCTGAAGACATGGGCATGGCTGTGGTACTGAATGTTTTCTTCACCTAAATTGTTACTAGCAAGATCAGCCTTCAGATATCTCAGACCTCAAAGTCTAGAGGGGTTGTGTGGAGTAACAGAGACTTTTGGCAGAAGGCCATCAGGATAAGAATATTTAAGCAAACTAGACATATTTAAGTCCATGGGTCCTTACGGGATTTTAACCATGAGTGATGAGGGAGTTGGATGCTGTCATTGTGATGCCACTATCAATACTCTTTGAATGACCATGGTGATTGGAGGAAGTGCCTGAAGACTGGGGAAAGCAAATGTCACTGCTGTTTTCAAAAATGTAAGAAGGAGGATCCACAGAACTATAGGCCATTCAGCCTCACCTCAATCCCTGGGAAGATGATAGGGCAACTAATGCTAGAAAGCTTTTGCAGGCACGTGAAGAACAAGAAGGTGATTGGGTGTAGTCAACATGGGTTCACAAAGGAGAAGTCATTCTTCAACAATTTGAGAACCTTCTGTGATGAACTGACTGGTTTGGTAGATGAGGGGAGAGCAGTGAACACTGCGACAATGCCTTTGATGCTGTCTTCTATAACATCCTCGTAGAGACAATGAGAGAATCTGGGGTTGGATGAGTGGTGAGGTGTAATGAAAAGTGGCTGAATAACTGGGCCCAGATGGTGGTGAGCAGTGTCACACAGTCTTCTTGGAGACCAGTAACTAGTGGTGTACACTAAAGTTGATACTGGTACCAAAACTGTTTAACAACATTGTTAATAATATGGATCATGGGTCAGTGTACCTTCAGCAAGTCTGCTGGAAGGAGTGGCTTACACAACCAGAAGGTTGTGCTGCCATTCAGAGGGACCTCAATAGGCTGGAGAAATAATCCCATGCACCAGTACATGCTGGGGCCAACAGTATGGGAAGTAGCTTTGCAGGAAAGGATCATGGTGTCCTGGTGGACATCAAGTTGAATGTGAGCCAGTAATGAGACCTTGCAACAGAGAAAGCTAACAGTAGGCTCAGCTACATTAGGAGTAGTACCACCATCAAGATGAGGGGGGTGATTCTGCCCCTTCATTCAGCACTGGTGGGGCCACAGCTGGAGTATTGTGTCCAGTTCTGGACTACCCGGTAGAAGAGGGGCATGGACATACTAGAGAGAGTCCAGTGGAAGAGATTGAAGCATCTCTCATATGAGGATAAGCTGAGAGAACTGGGTCTGTTCAGCCTACAGAAGAGAAGTCTTAGGGAGGATATTATCAATATATATAAGTATTTGAGCAGACGTAAAGATGAAGCCAGGCTCTTTTCGGTGGTGTCCAGCAAGAGAACAAGAGTCAGTGGGCATAAATTGAAATAGGGGACATTCTGACTTAACATAAGGAAATATTTTTTTTATGGTGAGGGTGGTTGAGCCCTCATACAGATTGCCCAGAGAAGTTGTGGAGTCTCCATCCCTGGACATATTAAAAATCCATCTGGACCTGGTCCTGGGGAACCTGCTATAGGTGGCCCTGCTTGAGCAGGAGAATTGGACATGATAGCCTTCAGAGATATCTTCCAACCTCAACCATTCTATGATTCTGTGATTTATTATAACATCTTTTGTACAACTGGCCCTACCTAAGAGGGATAAATATTATGAGACAGATCAAATGCAACATGTGAAATAGGCTTTGATATTAGGAAACAGGCTTTGATATTAGGCAATTGTTCAATATTGCATTAGGAAGAAGCAAGCAATCAAAATATCCTTATTCTAAATTTAATTCTAAACAATCCATGTAAAAATGTGGATTAAATAAGTGGTTTGAAGGTCTTTTAATGAGTATTAGTGGGAAATGGCATTGTATTGTATGGGAGTAAGCAAATTAGTATGGAAGGGATTCATTGTTAAGTCCTGTAGTAGTTAACATCTTTGTTAATGACCTGGAAAGGGGATTAATGGCATGTTAATGAAACTCACAAATGAGTATCTGTTAAGCTGTTTCAGGGAGATATTTATATAAAATAATGGCATGAGATAACATGGAAATATAAGCTAGAAAGACAAAAAGCAGCTAAGGAAATTAAGCTTCATCACAGAGCATGAAGTGAGAGAGAAATGTAAAGGAGTAATATTGAAAACCAATAAGGGAAAGTAAATTACCTCAGGGTTGAGAGAGAAGCAGCACAGGAAATCATGGAGTTTTAGACTTCCTAACTATCCCTTGAAGGGTTTCATGCCATAACACAAAGGTGTCTCAAAATCTCCAGAACATTCAACTATATGATAGCTCTGCAAATCAATTACACAAAGATTAGTAACTAGAACCAATAGAGGACTAGTAGTTACTACGTTAAAAATAATACTCACTTGACCTGAAGTGATTATAATGAATCAATGCAAGGCATCAGCTCTGCTTCCTACTTTGTGTCTCTTCTAGGCTGCCCTAACTTAATGGTGGGAACATTTTCACTGCAAGGAAACCAAACTTCAATCAATTCTCTGTAGACAGAACTTCCTAGCAGAGTGCTTTAACTAGTACTAAAAATTAGTCTTTGACACATCTGCAAAGGGGAGTTCAAACTTAATGGCCAAAAAAAGACAGAAGAGGAAGAGACTGAAGAAATATTGTGGGTTTGAATATAGACAATACAATATGGAAAATGGATTTGATTCTAGAAACATTCTCCATTACTCTGAGTATTGAAATAAAATATAATTCTAAATAAATTTAATAGACAGCTACATTTAAAACTGCTTAACTGCTTTAACCAAGAATCCCTCAGAAAGGAATAATCTTTCAAAACTATAAATGCAGCAGCAGTGACATAAATGAGTTGAGGTTCCTGAGATCTTGATGACCTCCCTCTTCACCTACCAGAACTCTGCCTTTAACTACACTGTTAACCTGTGCATAAGGCTTATAGACTTCATATTCTTTAGATAAGTGAAGCAAAACATTGTTTTGGTGTAGACTCACTTTGCTGCTTCCAACTCGTTCAGCAAAGTCAAATACTCTTTTTGTATAGGCAGATTTTAGGCCAGATGAGAATGTCAGTTCTCTGTGGCTATGTCCCCACAAGATCTGTTTTTCAAGGCCCAGAATAGGCCTTGTGGTATAGGGCACAGCATATGTTTCCAGCTAGTAGTGGTTTCTAGTGGTGGTTTCCACCATAGTAAGCACATGGCATTTACCTTGGTGTGTTCGTGGAAGTGAGATATAATCAATTTTCCAGGTCTCCCCATATGTACATACTACCACAACCTTCCATATCACAAAGGTTTTAACTGGCTTGTTTAATTGCAATGCATGGTTCACGTTCATGGATTTCTTGTGCAATAGTGTCCATGGTCAAGTCCACCCTTCAATAATGAGCCCATCTATATGTTGGATGTCTACCTTGATGGTCTGAAGTATCATAGGCCCACTGAGCTAAAAATAACACACCCTTATGCTGCCAGTCCAGTTCTACTTGTGACATTTTAACCTTAACAGCCTCATTCACCTGATGGTTGTTTTGATGTTCCTTGGTGGCCCAAATCTTGGGTATGTGTGCATATACGTGACATACCATTACCCCAGTTTGTCTAATCAGGCAGCAGTATCTTGCCACAAAGGGGCAGTCCAGGTGGGATTACCTCTATGCTGCCAGTTATTTTCCTTCCTTTGTTTTAACCACGCCCACAGTGCATTTGCTGCCATCCCTGAGTCAGTGTACAGATAAAGTACTGGCCATTTCTCTCACTCAGCAATGTCTAAGGCCAGATGGATGGCTTTTACCTCTGCAAACTGACTTGATTCACCTTCGCCTTCAGCTGCTTCTGTGACTTGTCATGTGGGACTTCACATAGCAGCTCTCTACCTATACTGTTTTCCTCCAATACAGAAAAATTCACTGGTAAACAAGGCATGTCACTCCTCATTTTCTGATAATTTATTGTATGGTGGGGCCTCTTCAGTATGCATTAGCTTCTCCCCTGGTGACATTTCAAAATCTTTGCCTTCTGGCTGGTCCATGATTACTTCAATGATTCCTAGGTGATTTGGGTTCCCTATTCTAGACCACTGAGTGATCAGTGCAAACCACTTACTCCACATAGCATCGGCTGCATGGTGTGTAGAGGAAGTCTTCCCTTTAAACATTCAGTTCAACACTGGCAGTCAGGGTGCCAGAAGGAGCTGTGCTTCAGTACCAATTCCAAAGCAGCTTGAACTCCTTCAGACACTGCCTGTATCTCTTTTTCTGTGGGAGTGACAGTGGACACTGTAACACTGGTGTAACATTGTCCTCCTTGAGCTGGCAAAAAAACATGAATTCTGTAGAGTGTGCCCTTTTTAATGTTCACATAATTATAGTCTGGTTACTGGGGCCAAATCCAGATAGAATTCATATTGTTTTGTGATCTAGGAATGTTAATATGTTAATACACTACTGATTGTGGAAGCATAGCCTTGTATACCCATGACTTTTTTTTAGTATGCATACCTTAATATCATCAGTGGTTCTCTCTGGATAGAGATTCTTGGAGATCAATGGTCCTTTCCTCCTTCTCTTTTCTTCCATTGAGATGGAAGTTCACACTTGTGATGGATTTTCCTGGAGAATAGAAATTATCTGAGATTAAAGGATCTTTGGATCTTTTTCCTTTATTCCTATTAAGCTTGATGATTCACATTCTTAGCTATTTCCTTATTTGTTTCTATTTAATATACATACATTCTGTAAAACTTATGATCTCTGCTGACAGTCTTTATAGGTATCTGTAGATGAAATCAACTGTGATCTGAAATGTTATAAAACATTTGGTACTGATGTAATTACTTACTCCAGCACTTACGTTTTGAACAAAGTACTCATTCTGCTGTAATTATTGACAGAAATCTGGTGGAAAAAAAAGGACTGAGCTAAGATATCATAGATGTCTCCAGTAGGAAAGGAAAGGTCCCTCCAATCTCATCTATTCTATGATCACTGTAAATCCTCTCATTATCATAGCTTATGTCACAAAGTTCAAAGTCATAACACATTTGTCCATCTTTATTAATGGGGGACCATTACCCAGATCAGATTCAGTGCCAAAGAGTGTTCAGAACTTTGTTTCAGTGCGAGAAATGGATTCAGAATTTAGCTGAGATGCTTATAGACCACATTGTTGTAATTTCTGCTCTCCTGTATGAGTCTAGGTCTTGGACTCTGAACTGTTCTCATGTCATGTAGTTATACAAACTCCACCTGTACTCTTCCACCTTTGACTGTATTGAATAGTGTTTATTTAAGGGGCTGGAAGAGGTTTTGGAGTCCCATTAAACATCTCCCATAACATTTGCTACGAACTCTTCAAGCCAAGCAATTGCATCCACTATTCAAGGTTACTCAGGGTTATTCAATCCTACTAAATTTAGGCATATAAATTACTTGTCTCTCAAAGTTAAATTCTTGCTCTGAATAATCCCCCAGAGAGCTTGTCTTTTTGCAACAACTACACAGGAAGCTTAAGGTGACTGGCCTCATATCTTAGTCATTCTTAAATACTTGAAGTTGAAACCTGATAAGGTCCCTTTCTTATGTTTCTCTTTTCCTAAGTAAGTGGGCTAACTCCTTGGCTGTTATTATGAAAGGACATTTCTTCATAAGAATTGTAGATATCTACAAAAAGAAGCAGCATTCAGGACAGTGAATTCTAGGTAAAAAGATGTGGGATTTCCTGAACCAAACATGAGTCCTAGAGAGGCACATGATTTCAGATATGCATTATGCTTTGTGTTTCCTCTTGAATGATAACCTATTCCACACACATCCAACAGGGAATGAATTGTGCTAAACTGCATGCCCAGAGAATAGGGGACCAAAGCCCAAGAGTGGCATTAAGTACCTGAACCTTGTAGCTGCAACCTTTTAGATGGAACACATTTGTGTAATTCACAGCACTGAGTTGTAGAGATCCCAGGGCTGGTGCCAGAAATAGACCATTACCTTTGCATCTAATTGGAGATCAGATTCTCATCTTAATTTCTGAAGCCACAGGAAAACTGACCCAGCATATTCATACAGGTATAATGAGACTGCGATAGCTCTAAAATAGTGAGCAACATGCTCACTGAGTGTGGCCCTGGACCTTCTGGAGATGAATCAACCCAGCAAATAGACACCTTAGCACAGTGTAGGTGCTGTGCTAGAGGCAAATTACAAACATAGAAACATAGTCAGTTAGCCTGTATAGAACACCTATTCCCAAGCCAGGACCCAAACACAGAACTCTTTGTGCTGCTGTGCTGAGACACCTGTAACCCCATGGGCTACTCAGTGGTCACTGCCCTGCCCAACAATGCATATAATGCAGATCTGCCTTAAGGTTTTTGTTTGCACTTAGCCATAAAGAATCTGACTCAACTTAAAGAGGCTATCTCTGTTTTTTCAAAGAAATAAGCCCAAAAACCTTTTAAGGCCCCAGCTAGCATTTGAACCACTTGCCATGCTTTCCTGACAAACTTAATTGTACCTAGATCACCTAGATGATTCAGTTAAAAATACTTTGATATGTAACTGTTTAGAACACACATTTAAACCAGTACAATTGGTTTTGGCTCTCCACACATGAGGGATATTGACAAATTGGAAAAAAGATGAAAAAAAGTTACACAAGCTAAAGGGAATAATACGTGGGGAAAGATGGAAAGAGCTAAGTAATATATTAAGCATGTTTAAATCATAATCAAGACAGAACATGGGAAGAGTTTACTAATATTTAAAAGATGCAAACAGCATGACAAAATACAGATTATTTAACATAAAGCAGGCTTTATTGCAATGAAAAATGGGCCTGAACTAAAGTAAAAACAACAAGTAAAATTCTGGAAAGCTACGGTATTGAGTTGAGTGCATGTCAGAAGACCTCTGCTTTAAAACGTGTGTTCCGTGTCCCTGTTATCTACCAGAGTGTGAAACTGTCTGTCTCTCAAGAAGCTGGGGAAGATCTGTGTCTCACATTTAAATTTTGACTGGACAAATTGCTGGATTATTTAATATACCATACTAGTGAAGACTTGTACTAGATAAGTCTTGTGCTTTTTGAATGTCTATTACCTGCATCTGAGCAAGAGTTTTCCAGATTCCTGTGGTTACTGACTAATTTGTGACTGTGGAGCACAAAAAAATATCAGTTTCTGGGATGTGGCTAGTGATGTATCAATGAACTTTCCCTGCCCCATTAAAAGCTTGTTCATCCTGTGGTAAGAGTTTAATTCCTACAGGTACCTAATAACCCTGTAAATAAAATTAACCAAGAGAAATCCACATCACCTTCCAGAAAGAGTTGACAACTACATTCAGCTCTTTCCATATTTTTGATGCTGCCTCCATGAGGCAATGAGGTTGTTCTTTCTTTTCTATGTGTCTGGTAGAAAGAAAATGCTTTCCCTTTCTGGATCAAGAACTTGGTCTTTTGCATTTCGTCCTCTGTCTCAATTCTCCTTTCATTAAGACAGCATATTTGCAGGAAGATTTTCTTCTTTAGAAGAGTCAGAAAATCTAGAAAGTCTTTCCTGCATCAACAGTGTCCCAGAAAACAAAATTTGAGAAGAAAAAGCAGACAATTAAAAAGTACCGTGTCCTGAAATGTGCAGACTCCCATTAGAATAATAGAATCAGAATATCCTGATTTGGAAGGGACCCAAGAACATCATTGAGTCGAACTCATGATTGCACACAGGACAGCCTAAAAGTTAAACCATATACCTAAGAGCATTGTACAAATATGTCTTGAACACTAACAGGCTTTGGGTCATGAACACTTCCCTGAGGAGACTGTTCCAACAACTGATGACCCTCTCAGGGAAGAATTTTTTCCTAATATCTGATCTGAACTTCCACCAGTGCAACTCTTTAAGCCATTCCTTTGCATCCTATCAATGGACAACAGAATGAAAGATGACCACCTCCTTCTCTGCTCCCCTTCATTATGAAGTTGTAGACAGTAATGAGGTCACCCTTCAGTCTCCTCTTTTCTAAGCTGAACAAAGCATCCTCATTCACTCCTCATAAGTCTTTCCCTCTAGTCCTTTCACCATCTTTGTTGCCCTCATTTGGTCACATTCTAATTTCTTACATTGTGGAGCCCAAAAATGCACACAGTACTTGAATTGAGGCTGCAACAATGCTGAATATCATGTGACTATCACTTCTTTCCATTGGTCAGCTACACTGTACTTAATGCACTCTAGGGTACGATTGTCCTTTTAGCTGCCAGGGCACACAGTTGACTCATATTGAGTTTTCTGTTAACCAAAATCCCCATATCCCTTTCTTCAGGGCGGCACTCCAGCCTCTTACCCCCCATTCTCTACACACATCCAGGATTACACTTTTCCAGGTGCAGCATATGGCATGTGTCCTTGATAAATTCCACAGAGTTGGTGCTCTAATCTATCAAAATCTCTCTATAAGGCCTCTCTACACTCAAGGGAATCAACAACTCCTTCTACTTCAGTATTGTGGGAAAACTTAACTAGTGTGCACCATATCCCTAAGCACTATGTCTATGTGATTCTTAAATCCCTTCAGGGATGAGGACTCCACCACCTCCCTGGGCAAGCCATTCCAATGCCTGATAACCTGTTCAATAAAGAAATTTTTCCTGATATCTAATCTAATCTTCCCTTGGTGCAACTTAAAGCCATTTCCTCTTGTCCTATCACTTGTTACTTGGGAGAACAGACCGACCCCCACCTCTCTACAACCTCCTTTCAGGTAGTTGTAGAGAGCAAGAAGGTCTCCCCTGAGCCTCCTTCTCTCCAGGCTAAACAAACCCAACTATCTCAACCCCACCCCATAAGACACATGCTCCAGGCCCTTCACCAGCTTTGTTGCCCTTCTTTGGACACACTGTGGTGCCTCAGAGTCCTTGTAGTGAGGAGCCAAACACTAATCACAGCACTCGAGATGCAGCCTCATCAGTGCTGAGTGCAAGGGTAAAATCACTTCCCTGGTCCTACTGGCCACCCTGTTCCTGATCCAGGCCAGGATGCCCTTGGCCTTCTTGGCCACCTGGGCACACTGCTGGCTCCTGTT
>JAAGNO010025122.1:21368-36966 GCA_033439905.1 Ceryle rudis
TCTTTTTTTTTTTTTGTTTGTTTTTTTGTTTGGGTTTTTTTGTTTTGTTTTTTTTTTTTTCCTTTTTTGATCTCAGGGAAAAAACAAAAAGGAAAAAAAAGAAAAAAAAAAAAAGAAAGAAAAAAAAAAAGGTAGGTGGAGTTGAATTATCTGCTTCATTAAGATGAACATCACAGACATTTATTATTATTTATACATTTCATATCAATAAAAAAACTTCTAATGATTTTCAAAGGACTGCAGTGGTGTTGCAGTATCAAACTAAGTGGGCCTACTATATTAAAGAATATGAATTTAACTCAAATTTTATCAAGCTTTTACCTGCTTCATTTCTGATTATTTTTCTGACTGGCATCAATTTTCTGTTTTCCCTTGCTTCTGGTGTGAATGCCAGTCTGTAATAACTTTCCTCTAATTACAGGTCCATAATCTTTGAACAGCTTAGCCTGAACTCACACTATCATGTCTGCTTATGCTTATTTGCCTATACTGATCCATTTGAACTTATTATCATAATAGCTAGGCATTTAAGATGTGCATTAATGTTTAGATGTGACTTGATGACTACTCGGTTGCTTGTATATACTGATGTTGTGCTCACATTGAGAGCAGAAGGCACATTTTTAGTAAATGGAGCTATGCCCTAAGAAAATGCCCTATGTCCTAAGAAGATGCAGCTTATGCAAATATTCTATGTAAGCAAATGCCCATCTGTGTCTTCTCCCCACCACCAAAAAAAAAAAGCAAAAAATTAAACCAAATAAACCACTTCAGATAATAACTGACACAAATAAATTTGACAGAGTGGTAGGAATGTTGAAGACAAATGTGTGCTTCCAAATACTGAGAAAATACACATCTGAGTAAAGGGAAGACGCAGTCTGTAGATTCTTTCCTACAGAGGAAAACGGTAAGATCTCCATTTGTTATATACGACTAAATATAAGGGTGGGAGAAAGATTCAGATTTTGTCCACCCACACGAAGAGCGCTCCAATAAGATCACTGCCAACCATGACATACAAATCAGTAGGAAACTAGGTTTTATCAGTTTTGTTGTACTCAAAATAAGTAACTCCTCTTATAGTTTTAGCTTCTTCAGATGGACAAATCTCAATTCATTTTCTTCTCTTTTGAAAGTCTTATGGTTGGATGAGGATTTCTAGGTAGAGACAAATTAAGATCCATGCTATTTAGCTCAGCTACAGCATTACAGTGGTTTCTACTGCTTTTGGACCTACCTCTTCACGGCACTACCCTATGTCAAAGAACCATTCTGGATCATCTGGAACTACCTCAAATGTCTCTAAATTACTAAGTCCTATGGTCATTCTGGGGTTTATCTATATCCATAGCCTCATATCTTAATGTTTACCATACAAACCTTCCATTGGGATAGTCATATGTTGAGGCCAGGCAATACTTCAGCATAGGCCTCTACTGGGTTTGGGTGGAAGAGGTGAACTGAGAGGACACAACTCTCAGTTTGTCCACCAATCTCATCCTGAAATTGCTGCACTTGAAGCAGAGAAAAACTTTTCTTTTACTCTCTGGACTACAAGTAGGTTCTTGGGTATTGAGTTAAGAGTTTGAAGTTTCTGTCATGCTGGAAGTTTGAATTAGCAAATTAAACATAGTTCATTAATGATATTTGCAGCCCATGTTGTGCTAATTAAAACCAACTTATTTTTCCATTATTATTTGCATACTGTTGTTCTGCAGCTCTGCACTTGGAAGGATAATACTGCCTTGAGATGCCAGGGTTTTTTGGCATCACTCTGTGCTAATGAATGAAATGAGACAGTATATTCTTAAGCTGTACTGGAGCTTCTTGTTTCTCTGTTTCAAATATTTCTCAACTAATAACTATGAAATAACAACTGCTTCACAGCCTCTGTTAAAGAACTGATTGTTTCTATAGTGACAACTAAAATCTACTTTGTAAACTCATTCTCATATGAAAAATAAAGTCCCCATAGTATTTCCAGATCATAAATTAATGGGAATGGGAGAAAATACACTGAGGCACACTTCGAGAGGAAACCAAAATATCAGTAGAAGGCCTAGGGGGCATAGTGGCTGAGGAAATGTCTCTAGGTCTTTACATCACTGTGTTTTCCTATGGTAAGTTTAAGGCAAGTTGGAAATATCAGAAGTGACTGTGCCTACTATAGGCACAGTAAGACTTGGAGTTTTCACACTCATCTGAGGGCCTCAAGATTGAAGTCACTACCAGATCAAAAAGAGTTCAGAGATGAGGAAACTTCAGACAAATGAATTATTAACATAACTGACTTATGAGTGCAGCAGGAATCTGACCCTTTTGGTTTTTCATGTCACAACAGCAGTGAAACATAACTATTGACATAGGTTAACCCAAAAGTTCTAGCCAGACTTTTAGCTTCTTCATAGTCTCAGATAGACAGAAGGAAGCTGAAGGATTTCTTGAACAAAGACACACAAGAAAAAAGTAAGTAAATTTCTTGTAAGAAACAAATTGAAAAGGCTATGGCATATTAAATAGAGCAAGGCAATAGCTGGATTTGTAAATTTAATTATACTAAAGCTATCTTAATCAATTAAGAGCCTTTGAGAAAGTAGCTTGACACCCTCTGAGTTGCATAAGCTTACTCAGTTGCTGTAAAGATGTCTCTGAGTCATCATCTTCCATGACTCCTAGTTAACCAGGAAATTTATTCAAATTCTGCTTTCTCTATCATTACCCTGTGGCATTAGAACTGATTTATTCCATTTCCCTGCATAAGTAAGTTAGTATCTAAGGAGGAACATTTAGTCAATGGTAAATGCTTTTATCAAAACCTTTTCATCACAAATTCTTTGTGTAAGGCAAAATGAAGAGGGTGGTAAAATTAAAAAGAAAACAAATAGGCAAAATTGTAAAGCATTCTTTAATTGAGCTAGTCATTGATATCCGTAATAATTCATTGAACTTATTGGCATACATAAGTAATTAAAGTTGCCAGAAACCTGGTCAAAATTGCTAATTAATGTAATTGTAAGGATTTTTTTTTTTTTTTAACTTAAACTGGCCAGTAAGGACTTTCCATGTTGTTACAGTTCATAGGCATTGATACATTGGGAAGTCTCAGTGTTTTTCAAAAGTGGTGTCCTGGCTCTGTGAAGGTCAGTAGCATAGCAATATGTGTGGTACCTTTCTCCTGCACATCATTCCTCCAGGCTGGCAAAATTACTCTGTGGCTTGATGAACTGAGTGACACTATATTGAGACAAATGTGCTACAGTACATCACAAAATCCAGGGCTCAATGAAGAATGGTATAGGATTAAATAAATATCTCAAATTGCTAATTGAATGGCTTCTGGATTATCCAGAATTCTTAAAGTATGCACAGCAGGTGGGCAAACATAAAAAATTCCTTAAGAATCATAAACTTGCTGTTAAAGCAAACCACAATATAGATTTTTTCAAAATGATGCAAAGAAATTAAAATCACTATGATGAGTTAGATGAGGCTATAAACCTCCTTAGAGAAACAAATCAGTACTATCCTGAGAGGAGGGACTGCATTACTTATTTGTGTTGGACAATAATATTGAGAGTTTCTGACCTTCTGAAATGCCATCATATTCCCTTGGGGTAGTTTTCACAATCATCACTTGCATCAGCACTGCGTTTGTGTGGCTTCTCAGTGAGTCAAAGTGGCAGAAAGCTGACTGCAGATAAGTAAATCCCTTGGTTTTCACCTGAGGCAGAGAGTTGATCTGACTTGGTAGCTGTACAAGTGTAAGAGCTCAAAAAGGGAGGAGAAACATTTATGGCAGCAGCCCAGTTTTATAACTACATAATCCAATGATGAAACCATAAACTTGGAGTATATTTTCTTTCCTCTCTTCAACCTTTGTGAAATGGCTGTGGCTGCCCATATAGGTCCTTGACAGTTTTAACTTTTCACCCCCTTGTAGGAATAAGATTCTCTCAGATCCTGGTTCCCATCAGCTGTAAACAAAGATTCAAACTCAGGGGTCTTTAAATCCTGTCTCTTCTGAAAGGAATTGGATGTGTCACCACTGAGACAGAATCTATAATCAGTTTCCATCACCAATTAAAGTTAATCATGGCTTTGCATGAGAGTCAGATCAAATTCTAGGTGATTCTATCAAGCTATGGAAAAAATCAACAATTTACAAATTAATTTCAAAAGCACATTTACTATAACTGCAGAGAAAATGTGTACAAACCTGTTGAAAACAAATGCCAGAGCTCTTCATTCTGCTCCACCTTACCATTTTCTCAGTTGAGAACTACACTTACCTGGCACATTAGTAATCTCTAACCAAAGCACCATCCTTTTCCCTTCCCTAGCATGACTAATTATTTAAGTGGTGTATCCTTAAGGAGGAGTCAGGAAGATGCCTGCAATTAACACAGGCTGAGATCACATAATGAAGGATGTGTTTTCATATCTTTGATCAAAGCAAATGGTTTAATGAGGGGATGAGACTTTTTTTTTCTCACTAAAAGAGAAAATACAGAAGGATGACACTGCATTCTTTCAGCTATTCTAGGGAAAATGTGATGTGGTGGGGAGTAGAGGTGTTTCTAATTGGTTATTCAGGAAAGTGGGTTCAGAGGTCTATTACACATAACGTGTCAAGACCATACAGTACTGCAAACTGATGCCTCTGATATCCACAGAGATACTTAGGGTGCAGTTGTATGAAATGTAGGGCAGGTATCTTCTCTTCTGCTTTCTTCTCTTTTATGGTCCCTGAAGCTTAATGATGAGTGGATTTGTCATGAAAACTGTAAAAAAAACCCCACAACTCTCTTCTTACTACCTGAAAAAAGCATATAGCTGCTGTATTATTGAGTCAAATTGGCTAAGTTAAAAAAAAAAAAGGGCCAGAAAAAGATGAAAGGAGAGCAAGAGCAGGACCTTTTCTTTTGGTAGTGATTGACTTAACTGTCTTGTATAACTTCACCCTTAGGAATTATTTATAGAAAGTTTTTCCTTTCTTATCGAGACTATTTCAAGAAATCATTCTACTCTACCAGAAACAACTCTGCACAGCTCTGTACTGACCCAGATGATGTGGGCTGATTAATTTACTTGGGTTTTGAGAGGTATTTTAAAGTCAAGTGTAAGTTAATGATTTTGGCCCATAAACACCCATAGCAACACAGGTTCTGTGTCAAACTGTCAAAATGTTGTTCTAAGCAAGACTGTCGGTGTCAGGAAAAGCAGGGAAGGGCTTTACTAGTGAAGAAAATTATTTCATAAGTATGCCACTAAGTACATCTGAAGAATGAAATGCTGGCAAGTTGTCCTGAATGAACCCACCTACCTCAGTAAGTACTCTAATGTCCATTGGGGTGCTAAATTTTTGAAAACAGACTCCTTCACTTTATTAGTATTGCTTCTTTTTGTGGCATTCCTTCACTTTAACAGTATTCCCCTTTAGCAGAAAGGAATATTTTGAAAAGATCTTTGTCAATGTCACTCCTTTATGCACTCACATAATCTCACTGTACTGACCAACTATTTCTGTACCACCTAACTTACAGAGAACAATTCAGGAAAGCCTCCTGATATTACTTGGCCTGCAGAAGAAAAGAAATAATTATGTGGGTTTATCTTTTAGACTTGCCTTTCCTCTGAAACAAGTCCTTTCTTACGCATAAAACCATAAAAAATCCACCATCCTACCATGTGATTTAAGACACTTCTCCTTAATTGTCAACTACTTTTTAGGGACTGATCCTACAGATCCTTCCTCCTTTCTCCCACCAGTACAACCAGTATCCTTCACTGGTGTTTTGTGGGTACTCTTCTCTTTGTTAACCTTTTGGAAAAAAACCTGCTGGGCTTGTTTGTGGTGTTCATGAGGGGAGTTTGTACTCTCTTTTTCCAGGTTATCAAGCATTACAAGGAAGTGTTATTTTAGATCAAAGAAGTGAGGGATGAAACTCACTGTTTTACTGACTCTTGTCTAAGTAGTTAGCTCATAAATTCTGTTATTCTAATTAAAAAGTTTACAAAGCCTTTGGAAAGCCACAATGGTTTGCAGTTGTATTGTCAGCTGGAATAAACCAAAAGTACATGATTGAGAGGGTCAGATTTCCACTGTCACACCATAGTATGTGCAAGGATGTTTTCAGGGTCTTTCAGTATATAACACAGATAGTAAATGAGCTGTAAAAAAGTCTATTATGCTGTTTGGACAAAAAATTATAGTAGCTCAAAATTACAGGATGTGAGTTGCTGAATAATATATCACTGGTACTTTAACAACTACTTTTTCCAAAAGGTTTATTACCTATCAATTCCTGTTTAGGCACCTGAATAATAGCTAGATTTTCCCAAATGCTCAGATTCCATTTAGGCATCTAAATGAAGTGTAAGAATTTCAGAAGTACTCTATTTACCAGCTGTGAGATGCTAAGTACTCTAGAATAAATGACCATCTTAATAATGTCCTTACATGGAAACTGAGAGTTTTTAAAAAACTATGAATAAAGTGTGAGATTTGAAAATATTTTAGTATAATTTTTAGGAACAATTACTCATCTGTAATGTTGTCTTCAGTTGCATCTGCTTATTTGCCAAGTGTCTCCCAAACTAATATTCTTTAGTCATAATAGTGTTGACCTATCAATACATCATCAATTTTCTAGAAACAAAGTCTCCAGTCCACAATGTAACTCTAGCAATAAAATCTGTTAATGCTTTAATTTCTCATATAAAAAAATTCCTCTGCAAGTGTCCCTGTACAAACATTAAAAATAAAGTGGTAGAAATCAGTGCCTAGGTAAGAAATATTATAATGAAGATGAATACCAAACTCATACATAAAGTGGTTGGAAGGAAATGAAAACATAGGTGATATGTATGTTGCAACAGCAAATAACATGTCAGATCCATCTCAGGGGAAGACGTGGAAATAAAGTAATTCCCATACCAATTTCTTGGTCTCCGTAGAAAGGAACTGTATGGCAGACAGCACATCCCAACAGGTAAATTTACGAAAGACAGAGAGACTCAGAAATATGTACACAAATAATACAATCTGGAAACCAACAGGTTATTACATTCTTCTCTGTAGCTATGTATAAAGGTATTGAAGTCCTTGATGGGAATATGACTTTTTGAACTTTCTTCTCTGGCAGGATCTGAAAAATTAATGTTCTGAGTAAACATAGGATACTTTGTTTTAGCAGGCTGCTTGATTTGGCAGATAGCTGCTCATGCTGTATGTTTAAATGAATTATAAAATTAGTGACTTTACATTTATCTCCTGTTGCTATGAGGTATTAGGGGATCAGGGAACTTCTATGTCCCAAAAACAATAAAAAAATTAAATAAAGAACTGGGTATATTAAGCAAAGTCTCTAACCTGTTACAAATTTATATTACTAGTTTTGAATTCTTTTGATGCTTTTTTTTTCTGGTGTAGTTTTCATACGCTAGCCAAGACTAAATATAAATAGAAAAGTAATGATACCATTAGAAATGAGATCATGTTGCATAAGCTTACAGACAGCACTTAGCAGAATTAAAAAAAATAATTCTTATTGACTTCTAGTTAAGATATTCAGTAATAGATGATTCTTTTATTTTGTTTTCCTTTCTGTTGCATGACTATGAAATGAAACAGACTGAATCAGACACGTGAGGTATCCTCACTTAATAGGGAACTTCCATTTCATTCAGCACCCTGCATGCATGTGTCTGATGAAGGTAAGAGAGATGGTAAAGATTTAGGAAAAAGAGTGTCTTGGAAACCTGAAAACAGAAGCTAGAATTTAAGGAAATTAATAATGCTGGAGAGCTTCAGTTACTCAAAAAAAAAAAAAAGTCCATTGTAGACTCTCTTGCTAGGCATGAGCAGGCTGAATGAGCAAACATTCCTATTCTATGTCCTGAATCACTTTCACAGTTTGCACTGACAGCTAAGGAAAGATGGAAAGATGTATAACATGATAAAAGTGCTATGTTTTATAGGTAAAAATGGCATCTGATAGTTGTGTGAATGCATACTTCAGTCAAAACAAACCATTTTTAGAATACATATGGAGGCTACATATGCCACATAAGGAGTGCCATGACTAAAATTTACTAGTACATTTCTTTAATAATATTTATATTTCAATTAAAAATGGTAAAGCAGGAGTAAATGAGACTCTGGTATGTCAGAAAATCTGGCATCATAATCAGATTTTAAAGGAGCTAGGAACAAAGGGTAACAGATACTCTGAAAACTCCAGCCCACTGAAGCCTTTGATAGAGGAAATTACACCAACATTAATCTAGGGAAAAAGTCAGTCAAAGGTACATCTGAATGGGACATTGTAGGTAGACAGAATTTCATTTTATGCAGGCTCTGAGCCAGCAGGACCTGGGCAGTGTGACATCAGCCCAAAAATCATGTAGCCATTTTACTGCAGCAACACAAGCACATATCTCTGGATCTTCTCAGGGTATTACTGTTTCAGGATCATCAACACATTGATGCTGCGATGGCCCTCATCACACTGACTGTTTTTAAGCTGTCTGCAACCTGTCATGCAGAAACAAATAAAGGCTAGTTGGACTTTTTGCCTCCATTTTGGTATGTCACAGTAATAGTCTCACATTGAAAGGTACACAGGAGGACTGTTAGGTGAAGAGATGCATGCAGTCTAACTGGTGATCAAGTATTTTAAATGTAATTGTCACCTCTGTAGACAAAACTCCTGATTCTGAATGAAAAGAACTTCAAATATGAATAACAACTAATCATATGACTATTTTCACTGGATCCAGCAGAAATTACTGGTTTCCCCAGTGCTTAAAATAATATTAACTGAGTTATCTTCAATCTGGGGGTCAGAGCAGAAAGCTCTCTTTGGCTAAAGGGAGAGTAAGCTGAGGACTTTTCTTCTGGTGTTTCCTAAGAAATGTCTTTTTTAATTTTTTTTTGACTGGGCTATAGGGTCTCTTTAATTGCTAAGCTATAGTTTCACTTTTTATAGCTTTAGAAGGTGGCTTTGCTGACATGTTTTAATATTTCATGTATGGTGCTACTAGTTTGTGGCATAATGAAAAATATGCAAATAATTTATTTGAACAAATTCACTGAATTAATTATTCACAATGAATAATTGACCATCTCTGCCAATAGTATTCGCGCTTATCCCTTTCTCCTGCCCTTGGTCCATGCCACATTAGATAATGAAGTGAACGGTTAATAGAAATGTCACAGATGCTGGATCCTGTTTTAGAAGTGCATATCTTCTAAGCATTCATACAAACTGAAAAGTACAGTGTGTGTGTGGAAAGGTAGGCAGAAGAATACAATAGGAAGAAGGAAAGAAAGGAGAGAATACACAGCTACACTTGCTGCAATCCTCCCCTAAAGTAAATACTTACTATACCTTTATCAAATCACTATGTAAACCTGGTCTATATGCAAAACTGCATTAGTGCAATTAATATGAATCATCTAGCTGAGTAACAAAAGAAAGTTATTAATCATTTAATCCCACTTTTCAGCCTTCAGTGACTGCAAAAGTAACTATTTTCAGCTGGAATCCTCAACTAAACACAGATGAAGTTGAGAAGCCAAATGTTGTTCAAGAGGTTACTTTCAGCAAGTGATCTGTCATTGCCTGATATATAGTCCTTTATAAGAAAATCTGCTACCAGATGTGTCTGTAAGTATGCAAGCTTTCCATCCTGATGCCTGTACAGATGTTTGCTCCAAGGTAGGTATCTCCAAGTATTCTTCCTCCATTTTTTACACTGCTTATGTAAAAGAGCCCCGTGCTGAATTTAAACCATTGTGTCACTTATTCCTTTAAGTAACCAGAGATACTAATCTCAATTCCAGAGACAGATAACAGAAAAATTATGTATTTACATACAGCAATTTACACTACATAGGTCTTGCATATGAGCCCTGGGGAGTTGTAACACCTGTATCTCAACTGACAGCAAAAAGGAAGAACTAAACAGCCAGCATGCTGCTTGAAACAAAGGTTAGTCTCCCTTTCAAAGTAAGACATGCATCAGGCAAACTAATTTAAGGACTCATCTTGCTTTCCTGTTTTTAATTACATAGCTATGTACCACAGTTACAAAAACCACTTTACTTCTCTAAGATGGAGGAGTCAGTAAACACAGAAATGTAACAGTGTTGCCTGACACTCCCATATGTATCACGAGAAGTAAGCCAAGGCAAGATTATGTTCCACAAAATGATCCCCAGAAAAAGCCACATGAACCACAAAAGGAAATCCTGTTCTTCTTTCCCTGTAACATTCAAAGTGCCCCTCTTGGACAAGCCAGGAAACAATGGTCTTCCCTATCTGAAGCAATGAACTGTAAAAGCAAGGTTATAATTTTATTGACTTTTGGATGAAAAAACCTCATAGCTTTTAATGTTCCCTCCATCAGATATCTGAGACATCCAGTCCAGCGCTAACAAACATTGTGTTAACAAACACACAGGTTTTTCAGCTATATCTTTCAACTTGCAGATGAATTGTCAACAGAAAGTGTGTAATTTCACCACAGTGAAAAGTTAGACTGGTTTTACCTGTTCTGGCAAAGAAGTGACCTTAACCAGTCATAGATTTACTTGGGAGGGAGGAGAACAGTGTTGACGGGAAAGAGGGAGAGAGAAACGTAAGCACAAGTAGCTACTGCTTGCGTTTCTACACCACAGTCGTGTCACTCTGTTTTCTGACTCTTTCTTGGATCACATCAGCATCTGATCCTGTCTGGACATTGACAGGGTAGATTTTCAGCCGACTCACAATGAGGGAAACTAAGGCTAAGGAGCAATTTTAGTGATTGTGTAGTTTTACTGTTATTTATTTCATTACCAGTCTGGCAAAGTCAAGAGTAGTTAATGATCCTTTCCTGGGAAGTAGGATATAAGTGCTCTAAATCCCCAGAAAGAACAAACTGTTCTCTCTCCTGTATCCTTAAACTATGAGATTGCTGTGTAAAAGGGGTCACCTTTCCATCCCTACGGCTTTGAATAAAAGTGGAGGTCCTCAAGATATTTGACTCTACCCTCAAAGGAAATTAATAAGTATGTCCTAAGAGGAGGCTCCTCAACATGAAGAAGCATGGAAAACCTTGTCTGCAGAACCTACAAAACTGTTTAGATTTGATAAAAGTGAACTAGTTCCAGACAAATGTAGAAGAAGGAGATTAGTTGCTTAGGGAATATACTGATGAAAACTAGGATATTTATAGACTTTCACTATCTAGAGTTTTGAGAGAGAATTTGAGGATAACACCGATAAACTTAAATGCTTATCTGTCCCTTGGTCCCTTCAAGCAAATTCCTTTAAGTCCTTTTCAATCTGACCTAGAAACAGATTTTTTTTATATGTTGGCATATGACTGTTAAGGGTTGGCTTTTTTTCAATTCAGTTGTGCAAGCACTATTTGATGAACAATGTATTTGCCAGATTTTGCCCATATTTGTCAAATAAATTATTCAACAAATCATTTTTGCTTTATTTGATCAGCTATAGCAGTCTTTCTGACTCTTCTGCAATCAAGATACCTTTTAAATAAATAAGTATGCTTGCCTCCAGAGACTTCAGGAGTCGAACAGCTGGTTTCCATCACCATGGTAAAAGCCTCGAGGGTGACTCTGGATGAATACTATTACTCTTCCTTGGTCTAGGACTGTGTGCAGGGAGAACCTGAGAAACCTTTTGTCATCTAGGTACATAAGAATATTAGGAAAAATGAATTCCAAGTTGGCCTTTGTTGGAAAAGCATAAGATCCTGAATTCTGGTTTAATATGAAGCAGATACGTACCACCAAGGTGTCTCATTTCTTAAAATGGATGAGGTGTAGAGCAGCAGCTGGGCCTGTAAAGTCAAGCATCAAAAACTGAGTCTGCAGGACAGTCAGCTCCTCAAGGCAGGATACCAGCCACTGAAGGGAACCAGTCACCCTAAGCTATTTAAGATACCCATGATTAATTTTTTAACATGAACGATAACACTTGATAAAGAACCTTGAACAGCCTTTTTTAATGAAGTATCTTCAATCTAAAGTTATCTTCTAACAATCCACTTCACTGTTCTTTTACTGGATAAATGACAAAAATATGCAGCTGTAATTCCTAAACATTGATGTTCAGAATTATTTAAGATCAGTATGACATCTACAGACTGCTATTGTTGATTATGAATGCTCACCTGCATAAAGAAGCAAATTTTCTATCACAGCAATCTCAGGGAAGCAGCTGGCTGTAAATGAGAATATCATCATTATCTTAAATCCTGAAGGAGACATTGTTGAAATAACAAAGGCTTACAATTGTTTTACCGAACTTGCAATTAAAATAGCCATTTTCTTAATAGGAAATTTATATTAATACAGGAAAATCTGTTGCAGGATTCATATTTGATTCTTCATGGTTATCATCAGCCTTGGGATTTACTTTAAACTAAAGGTAAATTTATACACAATTTATGTAGGGTTAATTAATTACTAATAAAAGTTTCAAGCGTGTTACAGGTGTATATGGTATGTGCCATGGATGATCATGAACAGCTCAGTAAAATGTATTCTATTCACTTGCTGTCTGTGGCTACAAATGATAAAGCTACCTGTTGAATTCTGTAGTCATCTCTTTAAAATAGTTATTTATTAACATATGCTAATTATATATTAGGTGTTTATCAGTTATTTAGAAATTTATCTTTAAAACAAAGTTTATGCCCCATTAGTAGCTGGACAAATGTCATGTTACATTATTTTACCGTTTCTTGCATAGAAAAATGGATTTATGTGGGATTCACATATGATAATTATCTTTTGAAGTATATGTTGGCTGTTAAATTTGTAGTGCAATGTAGAACATTACTAGGTAGAAAAACCGGGACTGGTTCTTTCCTCCTTAAGTGGTTCTTTAGGCCCTGCTAAACTAATTGCAAAACTTATTCTAAGCACTGAAGTCAAGGAATGAATATGTACCATTAACTGAAACACTGTGAGTTGCAATTTGATTGAATCTGTGTGGATAAAGCAAAGATATTTAGACTGATGAGAAAAGCATATGTTTTCCTACAGCAAATAATGAATGGGAGACAGCCTTCTGAAGGAATTAGTTTCTAGATAGGTCTTTTTAAAAAAAAAAAGTATCGCTTCATAAAAGGTCTGGGGCATATGTGCCTGTATGCACATAGATACAGAGTGCCATGTGATTGTAGCTGTCAGTTCTTCAGCTCAAAAGTAAAAGTATGCAAAGGATGACATAAAGCTGGGAGCAGCTTAAAAAGCAGATGATCTTTAGGACTAGAAAAACAGTATTTAGATTACAGTTAGCAATAGCCATCAGTAATATTTTATGATCATTTTGGGTCCTGTCAGCTGGAAATGATGAAAAAAAGAGGCCCAGTCATGCCAGTAGATGGTAGAAAGACTCAGATGAAAGAGTCTGTTGTAGGCAGATGTGACTTTTGAATGCATGAGGTGATGTATTTCCTTGTGAGATCAAGATAGTCCCACTACCAGAAGTGGAGTGACTGCTCTTCACAGTCACAAAGAACATAAGGAACAACCCAAATCAACTTGAACTGCACAGTAACTGTTCAACATTCTTTTTCCCTCAGGAACACTCAGATTTATTAAGACTTTCTGTGGGATTTGTAATACCACATGTAGAAATCTAGATGTTGAGACCTGAACCTGAAGTCATCACCTTAGGCCACTTTTATAGCCAGTAGAGGAAAAGAGCCACTTTGAGCGGGAAACAGATTTACCTTGTTTTAAAACTATATTTGCAAGGAGATGAACCTCACAGAAAGGAACAGAGAGACTTTGTCCACTCGTTTGGTAATTTACCTAGAACATGCCTCTTTCAATCCTAATACCCTTTTCACCCCACTGAGGCAGGCATCACCTTGGATCAGCTGCAGCCTGCATTAATGTTCTAAACATCCTCCTAATGTTTCTTTTGGAGAATCTTCTCTTGTTTCCCTGACCAGGAGTGCTGTCACCCTGGTGAAGAGCAGGCACGAGTGAAGATAGTTGCTTCTTACTGAGGTTTTCCTGGCTTCTGAGAGTCCTATAGATGGGTTTACACACAGGACTCATTGGAGCTTACCGTAAATCCCCAGCTACATTTTATACACATTTTTATAGTGTGTGTCTCATAACCTTCTTCTTCCTGTTCATCTACAATGAGCATTAGCTTCACATGGAGTAGGAACTTTTAAGCAATTAAACATCCAAGGGCCCTTTGTCATATGACTCATGCATGACCTTCTAATCTGATTAAGCCTCAGAAGTGAAACTGACACTGATTTGGTATGAATTTGAATTATAACAGGAATATTAGCTTTGGCTTTCAGTAGAACTCTCTTAGTGTCTCCAACCTGATTATTGTAAGATAGCTTCTTTTTATAATCTTTTTTTTTTTTTTCTTCATTATGGGATATCATCACTGCATAAATGTCCAAAAAATTAAGACTAACAATCCCCCCCCAAATTGTTCTTCATTCTGAAACTAACTGAAAAGTCACTTCTACGAAATATGACCTCTGTTAACAACCTATCATAAAACAATTGTCCTGCAGAGGATTATGTGTGTATTGAATTCAGTGCTTTGTCCTGTAGTGGAATTCAGTGTTTATCTGTGGTATGTAAAGCTTCAAATCTAATATGCATGTAGGTTCTGTGACAAAAAGGAAGGAGGGAAAGCACTTGTGGAAATTCTAGTGAGAGAAAAGTCAATATTTTGTTTTCAGTTTAGTGTGCAAGTGACGCAGAATAGCACCCAGACTTTAAAGCAACAGAAAAAAAATGTGTGAGTGTCATGCTCACTGTGATTTTTAGATAAAGTAATCCTAAAGCATTTCTCAGAAGTATAGATTAAATGTTCATTACGTAAATGTACTTCCTCATCAATCTGTTCTTTGTTCGTTTAGATAAAGTGGTACACTGTTTCCTTGTCAAACAATTGCTGATTACAAATAAATAATTCAACACTGAGATGCCGATGTCCACAGCACATGAAAAAGTGAAACCAGTTGGAAAGGAATGTCAATAAATTGACAATATTAAATTTCAATCAACTTACTCTAATTGCATCATTAAAGTTTGCAGTTTGTATAAGAGCAGAAAAGGGAAATGTCAACAGTTCCAAAGTGTGCTAACATTTGACTTGTTACAAAACCTTCAAATGAACCAAAAAAGTGGCCCCGAATGACAGAAAAGAAAATACTATCTCCATGACATCAGTATTGTTGATTTTAATGATAAGCAATTGAGACAGTTAGCTTGTATATTTGTGAAGCATTTACATTGAAACATTAAAATTAAAAATTAATATTATTGTCTGTTACATCAAATCCATTTTGTCCGGAATTATGTTGATAACAGCAACTTTTCAGAAAGAGAAAAGAATCATTGTAATAGGCATTTGTAGACGACTTTGACCACAGGGCAGATTTTTATAGAAACATAGAAACGTAGAAATGTCTGGGTTGGAAGGGACCTCTAGAGGTCATCCAGTCCAACCCCGCTGCTGAAAGCAGGGACATCCTCAACTAGAGCAGGTTGCTCAGAGCCTCATCAAGCCCCACCTTGAATGTCTCCAGG
>JAAGNO010025123.1:0-56181 GCA_033439905.1 Ceryle rudis
GTGTGCTTTAGGATGGGAACTGCTTTCTAACCTCCCATTACCAGTCTTTCTGCTAGTTAAAGGCCACAGGTACTTGGGATAAGTGAGGAGGAGGAGGAGGAGGACTGTAAATGTAAGAGTTAAAAGAATGGCCCTTTCAGGAAGTCTTTACTAAGCCACTTTGCCCAGGTCTGAAGGATATGTCAAGCAAATAGGCTCAGGGTTTCTCTCCTGACTACCTACGCTACATAGGAGCTTTTCTGCTTGTGTCTCACATCTATCAAGAAATCCAATTCTTTTTCTTTAGCTCCTCTCAGTAATGAGGTTTGAACTGGGATACAGTCATGCTACGACAACATCTTAGATCTCTCCTCAGTGAGCGCTAGTACTATTAGTTTTCTTTTGGGCTAAATTGCCTCAGTCTAACAACTAATTGCACTGAGACCATTTATACATGTTGGATTTATTATCTATGGTTACGTGGTTGGATCATTTTTCTGCATGCTGAAATGGAGCATAATTGGGCTATTTTTCATAACAAATGGAGTGTGCCTGTACAGAAGGAGGTTGGCCTATATCAGGTCTTGCCTCACTATTTTTAATAGTTCCAGCAGAGAAGGGGCTTCACTTCTCTGTTGGGGTCTTTCCAAACTAATGTTTCTCTCTTTGTTTAATGTCATGGAAGTTGGTCTCTGTCTGGAGCATCTCTGTGCCAAGGAAAGTCTGAGAGCCCTGGGGCTGTTTAGCCTGGAGAAGACTGAGAGGGGAGATGATCAGTGCTGATTAATAGCTAAAGGGTGAGGGGCAAAAGGCTGGGGCCAGACTCTTTCCAGTGGTGCCCAGCAACAGGACAAGGGGCAATGGGCACAAGCTGTAACCCAGGAGGTTCCATCTGAACAAGAGGAAAATCTTTTCTGTGAAGGTGCCAGAGCCTGGCCCAGGCTGCCCAGAGAGGCTGGGGAGTCTCCTTCTCTGGGGAAATTCTAAACCCACCTGGACAATGTGATCCTGGCCCCCCTGCTCCGGGTGACCCTGCTGGAGCAGGGGGGTTGGATGAGATATCTCCAGAGGTCCCTTCTGACCCCCACCATACTGGGATTCTGTGATATGAACAATAAAGATTAAGTCTGGGTCATTTTTGCGTTCTTTTTTGGAAACAAGATGAATAAAGAAAGTCCAGAAAGAAGTATTACTACAAGAATTTTAATTTTCTGTACTAGCGAGATGCCAGTGAGGTGCCAGACCAGTGAGGTCATCGTGAGAATAGCTGGGTATGTTTTATTTTAACACAAAATAGGAATATAATGCTTGGGAGGCATTCCAGCCTGGCAGTCCTTTATTGACAGTCATGCAATTTATGAATGCCTGATTTAAAGTAGACATCTCCAGCAAAAAGGGAATTAATGCATCATGTTCTGTGGATAAATTCAGTATAGCAAGACTACTGTTTTAGTGCTATCAATGAAATGGTTACCTGACCTGTGATGCCTGAGGGTTTTTTTTCCTTTGCTTATTATGTGGTATAGGTCACAGGCATGCTCCGTCAGAAAAGAAACATTTAGAACATGTTATGAAAATCAATCAAACTCTTCCTCTTTGAGCATCTGCTTTTGTTTGGGTTATGTTTTGCCTGTATCTCTTTGAATCACAGCTAAGGAAGAGCCAGACACACAGGGAGAGAACATCAGGCACTGTCTTTATTCCTTTATGCCTTTAGTCTCATATAAGCTACTGGCTAGAGATGAGAGACACAGCAGGGTAGTAGCAATCAAATCTGCTTTCCAGCATAGTCCTGTGCTAGGCATCTGGTAAGGAACATACTGTTGGTGTTGGACCTTCTGCTTAGGTGCACATCTTCATGTAAAATGAGTGTTCATTACAACATGAAATGAGGCTGTCGCCCTTTGTAACGCTGTCCCCTTCTCCATGCAGCCCCGTGGTACATATGTGTCTGTGTCCGTGCAGATGTGCACACACGCGCCTGTGTGCTTGTGTGACAGTGTATTTAGAGTCCTCATGCAGTGAGATTACCCAGTAGGTTTTGTCTTGGTCAGTTGTGCCTTTCATTCTGTTTGATTTCTTCAATTGTGGTGAGCACAAAGAGGGCTCCCACTTATCTCTCTAACTCTGTAGGTCTGAAAGTCTGCTGTATAAAATGGTATTCAGCAATCTTCAAAGGGGTCAAAAGTCTGCAAAAGCTTACACTGAAGTCATATTTCATCTGAATGACACTTTGACATGAATTTTGGGTCACTATATTCCTTTCTAAAACATCCCTGTGTGTGGTGCTCACAGTATAAGCTCTGTGGCACACCTCTGGGAGTTTGGATTCCATAAAATAAATAACCTTCCAGAGAATAACTAAACCTTGACATCAGTGCATTTTAGTAATTTGCACAACAGAGCACTTTGCTGACAACTGAGAAAGGAAAAGGATGTATTTCTTATTGCACTTATTTATTTGGAATTATATCAACATCAGTTTCAAAGCAAAGGTCTAGATGTCAAAGCCATGCTGTCATCTATTAGAAATTTGTGCGCCAATGTGAGCAAAGCTCAATACATCTTCCAAAAATGGTCTGAATGAAATCAAACTCTAATCGATCCTGGTCTTACCAACTGGCAGCAATACGAACACCAGCTCATATCATAATTGGTTTTGTTACTGTAATGTTCATAGACCTGATCCAAAATCAGGGTTTCACTCCGTTTGTATAAAGCTCCCACGGGGAGGAGACTGTGCTGTTGTATAAATCCCTGGTAAGTAATTGAGTTCTGTTAGAATCTGAGTAGATATAGAGAAAAGCACAGCTTTCATGCAGGAAAAAGATGAGAGAATATTTATCTAGAGAAAGAGAAATACAATGTAAGGGAATACAGTGTAATTAAATAATGAAAGTAAGGGAGAAATTAAAAGGTAACAATTATTTCACTTTCATACAAAGAAAAACCTACAGAGGATCCAATGAAATGATCAGGCAGGAAGTTTAAAACAAAAAAAAGGTAGTACTGATTCTAACAAGAGGTAGTAACACATACTGTGGTTTTCTATTTCAGGTTATAAAGGAAGCCCAAAGCAGGAATTTTTCTAAGAAGAGATCACAGAACTGTGTTGAGGGTAAGTCAAATGGCAAAAAGCCACAACAGTCAGGATGCAGACTCTGGCCCTTGGAGTCTTTGGATTATTGACTGTCAGAAGCTGGGAGGATATATCATGGAAATGATATATCATGAGAGCAGTGGTTTACTGGAGTAGTCTGACATGGATATCAAATCTTATAAACCTACTCTGTAGTCCAGTCCCCCCTTGATGTGTCAGGTGTATATGTGGAGGAGCATATATTTCCATGAAAAGGTACTGGGGCAAAAGAGCATCAAGGTTCAGTTGGGGAATTATAAACTTCTCTAAGGAGTGTCTGTGTATGTTCCATTATCACTGTTTTTGTTGTAGCCGCTCTAAAAGGAAAAATAACTGTTGTAGATAGTCAAGTAATTTGCCTTAGTTGCACAGGCAAATGGTAAGAAGGGAAATAGAGGCACAAGGAAGGAAAATGGCATCTTCAGCCTGTATGTCAGCAGCAGAACTAGACAATGTTTTTTCACCACTTCCTAGTCTGTTACCTCCCTTTACCTTCTCCATTTGCTGCACCCTTGCGGTATGGCAGAAAGCTGGGTTGCAGTTTGTCCTGAAGATCAATGGCTTGGTAGCCAATGTGTCCCTGAGGACTCAGTGGCTGAAGATCCTTTAAAACAAGGGTGCTTTAGCATGTTAGCTGATTGCAGCTGGAACATGATTGCTGGTCTTCAGATTTGAAGCCATAGGAGACTCTGTAGGTCAAACCCAGTAATTTTTGTTGCACTTGGAAAACAGCGCCCGTGTTTCAGCTCAGCGCCTTCTGCATCAGCTCTACTTCTTATCTGATTTATGCTTTATTTCATGTACTATCTATTGCACCAGTTCCCAAGTAATTCAGGCATGGATGGTAGCAGCAGTGTCCTAGCATCCGAAAGAAGTGGTTGCAGTCCACCAGCCAGGAGCAAATGCACAAAAAAGTAATTTTGGCCTAAGACCTAAGTGCAGCTAAGAATTTTACAGCACTTCGTCTTCAGTCCTGTGTCAGATAAAGAAAATATCGCTCACAGCACCGATGAGCTAAGGGATTGCTCAAATCAGAGAAATGTCCTATGTGGGTAATTTACCTCCCTGACAATACAATGAATGCACGACTGGAAGACACAGTCCTTTAATCAGGTTAACAACCGAGTGTTTCAAGTGCTATTGAAACTTGATTTTTGATTTTTTTTTTCTCCCTTAAAACAACTGAAGTTGTCATTAACTGCGCTGAGAAAAAAACTTCAGAGATGTATAATGTCCCAGGGATGTTAGAGTAGCAGAGTTAGATTACCTCTTCCCACTGTCTAATAAATAGGTTTCAGGAACACACATTAATTAACATTAAAAATGCTTTCAAAAATTAATCTAGCCCCAAATTTGCTTGTTCCACCTGATCTGGTTTATAATACTTAAAACTGAACAGTGTGCTTGGTTTTGCCTTGCATTTTTTTAGTGGAAGTGGTTCAGTTCCTAGAAAATGTCTCAAAAAGTGCTTATTTCACAAGAAAACCAATTCTGGATTCTTAAGGATGAGATCCATTCTTACTTCGCATCAGTTTACACTTCACTTACTTTAACAATGCTTCTCCTTGTTTTCCCCAGACTAGAGAAGCCCTGAACAAGGCCATACATTTGTATTCCTTTACATCAATCCATAAGCTAATTCAGCTGTCGACTAACAGAATCTGGCACACCGGCCATCATAGATTGCTCACAGAGAGCTTCTTGCTCTTGCATTTTTATTACAAGCCCTGTGATGTTGGGTGGTTTTTCTCGTATTATTTTACAAGAAATTCAACTTTCATTTTTCTCTTTGGAAAGTAAGCTTCAAGTTCTCATGGCTGCTAAGAGACATTTGGAAAGGTTAATCTGAAAGGATCAAACAGAAGGCAAATAATATAAAGATCTCAAGAGATATTACTTTTAAAATCTTATGATTTTTAAACCAGTTTTATGGGATTAAATTGCAGCAGGGGAGTTTGAGGTTAAACATTAAGAACACCTTCTGCTGTAAGGATAGTTAAGTAGCAGGACAGTTTCTCTAGAGAGCTTATGATTCTTCACCAGTGGAGGTTTTTAAGAGCAGGTGGACAGGTTTCTATCCAGGAATTTTAAACTCTCATTTGTTCTGTTTTAAGAGGTCAAGTAGTAATATGGGGTCATGTAGTAAGGTCATCTCTTGCCCCATTTTCAATAGTAATGATTTCTGTAGCCAGATTTAACCTTTTGAACATGCTGGGTTAACAATGATAAATGCAAAGCTGCTTCATCTAAACCATGGGCAATCACTGCTTTTAATGAATTTTTTATCAATATACCTTTGAAAAATCTTTCTAAAATTCAATGTTAGTAGAAAAAAAAAAAAAGGGAATGGATCAATTTTAAAAAGTTGATGTTTTTCCCCAAAGTCCTTTTCTAAGGAATCTCTATTCAGGATATATCTTTAAAGACTCTGAAAACATTATTTTATCAGCCTCAAGTAGTCCCAGTGGACAGGTTTTGTTTCATTTTTCTATTCCCTTCTAAATTTCTTATTACTACAATGTAATGTCTAGCATGATCATATTTTTTAAATTTTATTGTGTCATGGCTTTACAAGTCCTGTTGCACAGTGGCCCAGCTGACATTTAAGGTGGCAGCCTTCTTATATGAAAATAAGACAAGGTTACCTTGTTAGCAACTGGAAAAATCAGGTCAATAAATATTTGGTGGTGACTTTTGAGTTAATTTACTGTGTGTGGACTCTCTTAGCTGTTAGCAGTGAATGAATGCAGTGCAGAGCAGGTATAATATGTGTCCTTGATATAAGAACTCCTTGGAAATAAATAGCACTGTAAAAGAGAACAAAAAGGTCTAGAGGAGTCAGGATATTGTTTCCTGCCCTGCAGCCTAAGATCAGAGCATGCAGCTGAAAGCTGAAGCCTTGGAACGTAGCAGATACTCACTGCAGTAGCCATCCTGGTAACCATTTAGCTCTCGTGTATCTAATATGCTATGCAGAAAAGCTACACAAGGAGCATTTTGTTCCGGCTGATAAATCAAGAATTTATATGTCAGGAGTGTGGTTGCTTGCGTAACACTGAAGCTGTACCATTCTGCACTCATTCTGGATACTGAATGAGGCAAAGGTCCTGTCTAGAAAAAGATATCTAAAAAGTATCAGTAGTACTACTAGCTGTAAAATAAATTTTTCATTTTAGTTTTACTATTTCTTGCATCCAGACCAGTGTCCCCCAATCTACCGTGCACATCTATCCATCCCTTCAGATCAGCTTTATGGAAAAGAAACAAGCAATACATATTTTTGCACCAACTCCATAGTTCAGTGTTTGCCATTAATAAAAGAACGTGGCTACCTCAGGAATTCTTTACACACTTTTTATTCCTAGAGGGTGAAAAAGTTCCTGAAAATCAATAGAACTGCTTTTTTCTTTGGCAATATCAAAGTTAATGCTGTTCAGTGGAAAAGACAGCCTTTCAGAAATAGCTTTCTCAACATCTCTCTTCTGAAACTTCATGGGCTCTCGTGAGAATTGTACAAAGTCATCCTAAATATAAATGCAGAAATATGTATCATTCTTAGGAAGGGTTATAAAAATGAATCAAAGCAATATGAGTCTTGTTCCTCCAGCAAACACTCCAAACCTGCAGTAGATATCTTCCTAGTAAAAATGTAATTTGTTAGATACACAAAAGAAGACAAAGAGCCAAAACCTGCTGCCAGTTAAGCCTGTCTAAATCTGAAGTAGCCATTTTATTATCCCAGGCACTCTACCTCAGATCTATACTGGTGTAACTGAGGAACTATTTGGGCTCAAAAGATAATTAAACAGTTCCTGTGCCTCCCTCTGATTCTGAATGAAAACAAAATCTGCAGTTTAAAACTTTCCCTCTCTCTACAGTGTGTATTGGAAATGGTGCCACTGAATTTACTGTGAACATCATATAACCCATAAATTTCAATTCCTCATCTCCAAATATATTTAGAATCATAGAATGATTCTGGTTGAACCATGTCCCTCAGCACCACATCTCCATGGCTTTTAGACCCCTCCAGGGATGGGGACTCCACCATTGCCCTGGGCAACCTGGGCCAGGGCTTCACAACCCTTGCAGAGAAGTAACTTTTCCTCCTGTCCAACCTAAACCTCCACTGGGCAACTTGAGGCTCCTTCCTCTTTTCCTGTCATTTGGTCCTTGGGAGAAGAGACCAACCCCACCTGGCTCCAACTTCCTTTCAGGGAGCTGTCAGGAGTGAGATCTCCCCAGAGCCTCCTTTTCTCCAGGCTGAACAACCCCAGGTCCCTCAGCCACTCCTCACCAGACTTGTGCTCTAGACCCTTCCCCAGCTTTGTTGCCCTTCTCTGGACACAGTCCAGCCCTTCAATGTCCTTCTGGGAGTGAGGGCCCCAAAGCTGAACCCAGGATTCAAGGTGCAGCCTCACCAGTGCTGAGTGCAGGGGGACAATCCTTGCCCTAGTCCCACTGGCCATACTAGTGCTGATCTAAGCCAGGATGCTGGTGGCCTTCTTGGCCACCTGGGCACACGCTGGCTCATCTTCAGCTAGCTGTCCACCAACAGCCCCAGGTCCTTCCTTTTCCACTGGGCACTTTTCATCCACTGCCCACGGTGTGGTGTTGCAGGGGGTTGTTATGTAATGATATTCTGGGAATGGCAATGGCTGTTACTCATAGACATTGCTCATCTCCGTAAAGCCATTGTGACCCTTATTTCTCACTGTGAGTTCTTGTGCTGATGTCGTTGGTCAACTCCAGACAGAGAAGTATGCAGTAGTGCTTTATATTTTTTTGAGGTCTTAATGTGATACACTGTTGGTGGGCTGATTCTAATCCATCTCTCTACAAAAATACTGAATTATCAATACTCTGTTTTATATTGCTGTTGGTATACCTGTGCAGGGCCAGGCTGGAGGGCAAGCTCAAGTCCACTCCCTGTTATAGTTCTAGAATTGTCTGAAGGTGACAGAATAGCATTAACATCTTCTTTGCTGAAGTGATTAATAGATTAATAATGGTAGCTGATTGCACATAGTGATTTATTTGACAAGCCAATTAATCATTGTAGCACTGCATTAGGAGTACAGATTTCAGCGAAGGGTCAAAGTTAGAGGCCAGGAAGGCATTTAGCAACCGTGGGAGAAGATGAAGAAGCCAAGAGGTGAAAGGAAAAGATTGCATTAAATATTTGAGCAATAGGAAATAGCTTCTAATATTTTTCATATAAGTTCTAGTTTAATCTTGAGAGCTTTGAGAGCTTCAAGGAGCAGAAGGACTCTGTAGCATAATAGTTCCTTCATCCTTTATTTGTGTTTTGAGGAACACCTTGTATCTACCTCTTTTTCACAGCACAACGTAGATTGTATAATATTGGGAATAATATCTTTAAGTCATGTAGCCCCAAACAGTGAAGTCTGGAGAATGGCTGTAGGAAGCCAGGTACTACTGTGCAAAAGCAGTTAAAGCTGGTATCTCTCGGGCATTTGATACTAAGCACTGCACTGTGTCTGAAGCAAAGGAACTGTAAAGACAATTATATTGAAGAGAACAGACCTGTTAAAATTTTAGAGCTGAATCCATCTGGAATATAGTGTCAAGGGAGTCAAACCTGTATTGGCAAGCAATAGCTTTGTGGATGACTGTTAGCAGATTGTGACACAAACAAGTTCATTTAGTACGTGAAAATCTTTTTTTTGTTGTCCAGATGTCTCTTAAACACTGACAAGCTGGAGGCATTGACCACCTCTCTAGGAAGCCTGTTGCTGTGTTTGACTATCCTCTTGGTAAAGAAATGCTTCCTGATGTCCAGTCTAAACATCCCCTGATGCAGCTTTGAACAATTCCCATATGTCTTATCCACTGGATACCAGGGAGGAACTTAAGAGGTATTGATTTCACAAAAATTAACCCTGAAAGAGGTTTAGAACCTAAAGACACACCTAATATGTAGCCAGAAACAAGATGGTACTGAAAGAACCCAGCAGTAGGAAAACAAAAGTAAAAAGTTAGGTCATCCAGGGGCCAGTTTACCCAGCACCCAGTGTAGAGTTCTGCTGTTTCCAGCTGAGGGGGAGTTGGAGGTTGGTTTCCAGAGAATAAAGAAACTCTTAATGAGTAAAGAATAAAGCTGCAAGAGCACAACCAATCCAAAACTTGTGTCATGAGTATCTTTTGCTTGGAGGTTGAGGGTTGAGAGAAACTAAATCGATTTCTTGACTTGGTAAATAGAGGAATCAGCATAGAACCAGAGGAACCAGCATAGAAGACAAGTTTGATTAACTAGCAGAATGCTTTGCTTGTACAGAGGCTCAAAAGCATTGAATAAAGACGTAGGAAAGAAAAAGTGTCCATAACCAACTGGGGAAGAAAATTTGGGCCATATGGCTGATGCCAAACAACTCTCTACAAGAGGAGCATAAGCCTGTGCCCTTGTACCATTAGTGTACATGTTCCAAATATTAAACACTCCTTTAGGAGATTACTGAAGACCGTTATTGGGATTTGGTTACAGTCATGAGCTGTTTCTTTGGAATATAAACCATTCTTTATGTTACCGAGATTCAAAACATCTAGTGACAGGTTTATTGGGGAGAAGGTCAACATCTAGACACCCCCAGCAGGTCTTGGGGAGAGGGAGAGCTGATGGGTTAAAGATTAAAAAACCAAACAACCCCAAAGCAGAGAAATGTCCGAGAAAAAGTATACTTTGGAGTTAATAGAGAGCTGCACAGACAAATCCTGATAATTTTGGGGTCATCACCAATACAAACAAGAAAAAGAAACAGAGGTGAGAAATTTGTACTTAACTGAAAATAGCCAGGTGGAAAGACACCAGTTTGCACTGCAACTTGCAAAACAGCAGGTCAGGTTAAAAACCTTCAGGCAATAATTTAGGCTATTTAGCACAGATTGGCCAGTCATTTCCCAAATCAAAGCTCCAGTTCTAGGTGGTAGGTTACTTCGATCATGATACATTACTTATTGGAGCAAACTAATGAGAAAGGATCTTGAAGGTCATCAAGGGACTAAAAATCTACAAAAAAGGTGCTGAAACTTTTTATGAATAATAACACTAAAGATCCTGGCTTGGCACTTTACAAAGAGCAAAAATACAGCAGAAAAGCTACACTGGTCTCACATGAAAAAAAAAATGCCCCCTGAAGCAAAGTAGGCATAGAATGGTTTGTGCCAACTGCAAAACCTGGTACTCATTTGAGTTCATTTTTCTTACTTCCCCAAGAGACTGCAGCTAGATAATATTAGATACAGACATTTGTTGAGATATAGGGTTTTTGCTAGATGTCATGTACCTGATATTGGGAGCCATTCAGGAAGTTTTCACCAATGGACTGGGAGTAATAAAAATGGGAAAAAAAGACAGAAGTCAGATTCCTTTAGGTATGTGACAAATAGCACCAATGAAACCTGGTTTATCACCTGTAGAACTGGAAAGTTTGTAATCTTAGAAACTCGTCACTACAGTGTTTGGAAGTGGACCAGTCAGGAGGGACAACACAAAAAAAATCAGTATGAACTTAGTATGGAAGCCACTAGCCAACAACATACACACCAGATACGAAGATCTAGTTCAGTAAGCCACAGACTACTACTGCAAGCTGTAAGGCAGAATTACTGTATTTTTTCCTTGTTCTTTTGCACTTTCCTAGCTATTTATTTCTGTCTGCTTTCAGAGAAAGGACAGATGGGGATGATGGGGACAGACTTTTTAGCGGGGCCTGTTGCAGCAGGACAAGGGGTGATGGTTTTAAACTAAAAGAGAGAGATTTAGACTGGAGAAATGGATGCAAGATTTGGTGCTGAGAGTGGTGAGAGCCTGGCCCAGGTTGCCCAGAGAGGTGGTCGATGCCCCATCCTTGGAACCATTGCAGGTGAGGTTGGCCGGGGCTCTGAGCACCCTGCTCTGTTTGCAGCTGTCCCTGCTCCCTGCAGGGGGTTGCACTAGGTGACCTTGAAAGGTCACTTCCCACCCAAACCAGTCTGTGATTCTGTGATCTCACTGACCACACCATCACTCAGGGCTCAGGGAGTCTGCACTGCAAAAGGGCATCCTGAGCTCACTCAGGCAACACACAGTCTCTACAGATCATCTGACTTGACTGTCAGTCACACGCTATTGTTGCCAAGTCAGTCTGTGCCACTGAAGTGTCTCTTAACTGCCAACAGCCCACACAGGCTTATCCAAACTGTGCTGTAGTTCAAAGTGTTTTTCTTACCAGCCCCTGCCAGCAGCAGGGCCTGGATCTTGTCCCCTGCCCTCCAGATGCAAGCATAGGTCCACCTACAGAAGATGTGGGGCAGAGGCAGAAGGGCACCTTTTTCATAAAAGTGACAGCTCTGAACATTTACTTGGGGTTTCTGAAATAAACTTTGGTTTGGGCTCCTGCTGTGATCAAACTCGTTTCCAGCAGACAGCAACTTAATGTAAATTTAGCAAGAATAAGGTGGTAATTTGACAAGGTGTCATCAGAAAGATTTTTCCAAACACACAGGGAGGCTCTTAGAGCTTTTTTAGTATAATTCCTAATATGACAGGGACTAAAACTGAACCCTTGGTCACTCATTTTAAATTTAAACTTTCCTGGGTCACTATGCTAATACCACTCAAGGGAATTTTTGATGCACAAGAAATCGATGCAATTTAATTTGAACAGCCAGGTTGTAAAATTAAGCCTCAGTTCTGAAAGGTGCACAGCATTGCACTGTCCTCGGATGAACACTGCGGACGTCCCACTGCGGATGTGGCCATAATAAAGAAGCCATAGCAATGACTGGCCGCTGGGATTTTCTTTTACAAAAAGCTGAGCACATTATAAATGCTCACGTGATTTTTCCACATAATTGGAGATGGATTTGTCATGTTGAAAACATAAAATGTTGTTGTATATATTGTTTTAATAAACTGATACACACTTCACAAACAGCTTTAGGATGCCAGACCGAACGGACTTGGAGCACATCAGGTACTTTGGAACATAACTCTGATTTTATAGTCATCACTGTTTTGTGTTCTCTGTATTATTATAGCTCTGTGAAGTTTAGCTAGAAGTAAGAGACCTGGATATTCCGATGGACGGTGTTACTGTAGCAGTTACAGGAAACGCACGTAGATGCATCTTCTGCCTCAGAGCATAAACTTCAACCGTGTGAATTAACCCTTTTTAACAGAACAGGTTTAATTTTGGCACAGCCATTCATATGTGATGATAATATCAGTTTCAGGGGTCCTTGTCCTCTGCTTGATGCAGTGAAATATTTCTTTCTCACTGTCATCCTCAGAAGACAGAGGTATGACAGCCATAGGCTTGCTCCTTTGTGGGAATTTGAGGAACAAGCTGTAGTCTCTTTTTTTCATCGGGCTTGGTGGTGGAACTTTTCCTTTTGTAGACACTAGTGCTTCTCTCCAGCTGCAGTCATGAGCTGACCACTATGTTCTGTGGAAGACAGAGGTGCAATTTTCCCTCAGCTCATGCATATTTAGGAATGCTAAAGAAATCCTACAAATGTATCAATATATTTAACGCACCTATCTATCAAGAATATAGCTGAAGAGGAAAAGATGGTTTAGACTTAGAGGCAAATGGGACTGTGACCTTTCTGCCAACGTCACCAAAAAGAAGTTAAGCTTTTGCTTGAGTAGCAGGGGGCTTGTGCTCCAACAAGAAAAGGACAACGAAGGTATTCTTTCTTATTTCCAATTCTTCTCACATGTGATATGGAGCAAATTCCAGATGGAAATCAACTTTCCCTTATCAGGGCTACAGATAGAAAAAAAGAGTGGTAAGGAGGTAATCCTGCTGATAAGACTGTTGACCCGAGTTAAATACTTCACAGTTATAGAGAAATCAAATGGAAAATAATAGGCTCAGTAGTCTTTCAGATTGTGATATTCTGTCTTAATCAAGACTGATTTTGAAAACATACAGGAGATTCCCAATTACAAATTCAACGAACCCAACTTCAGTATCAAAATGACACAGAAATTATGTAGTATTTGAGAGACAATGAAGTCTTTCTCCTGTGTAATATTATGCATAATGAACCATCTGAAAGTGAAGAAAGGATTAATGTTTTATAATAAAGTAATTGCAAAATGATATAAAATCAAAAAGACAATTATGAAAGTCATCAACAATTTAAATTCTGTTACAAGTCACTTTTATTTGTGTGTGAAGGTCATTGCAACTTCAAGGTACTGATTTTCTTTCTGGCCATCTTTGCCACAAGAAGAAGAAAAATAAGCAAAATGAGTCTCAGTTTTTGCTTAAAAACAGACCTGGGAGCTTCCAAGAGCAAATTGATTCCCCAGAAACAGACTTTTTAGAGAATTATGAAACATGATATTCATGTAATCTCAGGGAATAAAGCATACACTCAGGGAAGGCAGAAAAAGTCCACAAGGAGACACTTGTTATATCAGGAGCCCAGATGTGCCTGGTCTCCACATTTTCCAGTGGAGTTCACTGATACATTTATCGAGCCACAGAGGTTAAACTGCCTTTGCCTAAGAAATACGTGCACACACACATTTGGTGCACCTCTTTCAGATCCAGTGCGGATTATTACCTGTCACTGAAATCATTGCTTCATAAAAGCAATAATATCCAAAAAGTGTAAGCTTGAAATCATATGGATTTACTGCAAAAATAACACCTGAACTGACTCAAGATTTTACTAATATGCTCAAAGTATCTGCTGGGCATGGATCCAACACTGGCAGTACCATTCAGCAGTTCCATTCAACATTCTTTTTGGTTTTTTAAGGTCACAACTGAATCAGCTTTATATTAATTGACTCAGTTTCTTCTCTCATTTCTTACCAGTAGACCATTCATACATAGATCTGTAGCTTATTTATACAGCAGGTTGGAAGACATCATTTCCATTACAAAGGAAACTCCAACGGTCCCATTTTTTTTTTAATTCGGTGTCAGGGTTAAGAGACAACATTTCAAAAAGATTTGTGGTAAAATTGAAATTGTTTGATCATATCACTTCATAACTTTGTTGAAACATTTCAAGAGAAAATAAGGACAATACATAATTTAACATAAAGTATTACATATATTATAAAATTAAGATGTGTTTTAATATAAATAAAAAGTCTAAAGGTGTATTATCTAAAACATGAAGTTAAAACTAAGTTGTGCACGTCACTGACAGAAATGTTTAAAACAATTTTAGTAGTGGAAAACCAGAATGAAATCTGAAGAAATTATCTTGCTTTTTCATTCAAAAATTTTGAATTTAATAAGATGACATTTTCAAAGAAAACTAACTTCTTATTTTAATCAGTTCTTATGCAATTTGACTCAATTGTCCTCCTGAAAAAAAAAAAAAAAAGACCCTTCAAAATCTGGAAAAACTCTTTTGCTGCCTAAGATGTTCCTCTTGCTGGCCCATGACTATAATGAGCCAAAGTGTAGATACACAGCACAAGGACAAGTGTAGTCCCGGGACTAATTAACGAGCCTTTAGCCTACACACCAGAGCGTGTCCCAGGGCTGGTTACATTCTGTGGACATATTTCCTTCTAGCAGCTCACACAACTGGGACATCTTTGCATGAGGCTTCCAAAGCCAGGCAGAAGACACGTGATACTAATGTGCAACACGGCCCATGGATTCAGCCCTCTCACCTTTCACTGTGTACCCGCAGCTCCCGCACACATCTCTAAGGGTGCCTATGTACAAACAGTACAGCCAGATAACAAACTAGAAGAAATGCATAATTTTTTTTCTAAGCACAGATAAGTATTTGGTCCTGTCAGCAGAGTGTAACTGAAGGTAAACAGCAGTTCTACTGAATATTCAATGTATCCTACAACATGTCAGTAAAAATAAAAAAGATTATTTTTTTTGCTATAAATAATACAGATTGCTCTGTTGGAATTTCAGCACTTCAGCAGTGCTGTCAGAAGTACGTAAGGCAAAAATGCCCTGTAATATCAGTATTTCATACGTCACATTGACACCCTACACAGCTTTTTCTTTAGGCTCCAATGATTAGAGGGAGGCTGGGCGAAGTGGCATTAACTAGCTCGAGTGCCTTACTGCCAGCTCTCATTCGGGGTGAGCTTGTTCAGGGACAGCCCGACTCTCATTCTGATGTAACGCTGCACAGTAGCTGCTGGCGGAACGAAATAATTCATACCTCATTTTGAAGAAGTTATTTTAAAGTAACTTTTAATTAGCAACTAATCACAGGTCTCTGGAGCAAAAAGGCTCGTGTCTACCAAATAGGTTCTAAATAGTCACATTAGAGTGGGTGAGAAATGGAATTTTCCTGTTTATACCTTCCTCGCCTCTTTGTTGAATGATAGTAACAGGATGACCAAGGCACAATAGATTCCTAATCCTGTATTGTAACACGTCTCCCTAGCAACACAGGCTGCTGAAAGCACACCAGATTTGTCCTCTGCTCACTAAAATTGCTTGCTATAAAATACTGAATTGAGTTCAAGGTCACAGCTTCCTCTAAAAGCATTCAATTGTCTGGGCCTGGCATATCTGAAGTTTGACAGCTCGGACCGTGAACACTTTTCAGTGATGGGAAAGTTCATGTGTGCAGATGGAGGTGTCTTAGAAATCAGTGTAAAGCTGCTATTGAGCTCTCCCAAGGAACAAACGGCCATCACAAATCTCAATTTTTTATCTTCTCTAACAGATATATCAAAGAAAGAAAGGTAATGCACCATTCAAAATACAACACTCTGGGCTTCCTTCTCCAGAAGGAGGGCAAAGGGACAAGCTACGTATTGCAAAGGGCGAATTATTGCCTAATGCTCCTAATTTATTAGCACAGCACGAGTGACATCAAAGGCCACTTCTAGGGCAAGTGATCCACATGAACTTTCTCACCCTTCTCAGGCCCCTTAGGGGTACTCTTGGGTCGGACAGAAAGAGGTAGAAGGCTCAAGAGAAAGAGTGAGCCTGAAAAAAATACTTCAGAGAGAAAAATAATGAATCAATGAGCAGTTAATCAGAGGGGGAGATTGTCAACATTGCGCTCCCGCACGCTCTGTAACTTCATGCAGCGGCAGCAGCTGCCGTTTGCTTTGTGCTTAACAGCAACAGCTCTTCTGTCAACATAAATTCCATTAAAGAATTTCAGTTATTTAAAAGGTGATTAGATAGTAGTAATTTATTCTAGATTTATTACAATGTTTTTTTCCTAAGGGATCCTAAAAGGTTGTTACTGTTTCTCATAAAGCACTTTTATTCCTAATAATCAATATCGATTTTACTATATCACATTATTGCTTAGATTTATTTTCTTGTTTTGAGTAGGTATTAATATCACTTAAAAGAAATGAGATAGAGTGCTCTGCTTCAAAATTTCATATTAAAAATAATTAGGTTTTCCTCTCATTTCCAGATAATACTGCTAAAGCATTTACACTGAACCAAAGTTTTTATATTGAATACATTTTTTCTGAGTTAAAGAGTTTAAATAAATAAGAGATAAGAGGGAACCTTCCTCTCACCTGAGTGGTAATCTAGCTGAGGTGAGAATTGGGCCTCTCAAAAATATAAGGAGAGTTTCCAGGGTGTTATCAAGTGTTAATCTAAACCAGTTAAACAATTCAGGCAATAAAGCTTTGACCAAACCCTTTTCTTCCTGAGAACCCTCACATGTTCCTTCCCATATAATAAAGAAACTTGTTTTCCTTTGTTGAGCCTAAATGTTTGTGAACTCGACTCTGTCCCATAGCTCCTACTTAGGTTTATCTGCCCCTGACAGGTTCTACCACAGTCTGCACACAAAAACCCCTTGGAGCAGAGACTCCTCCGGAGTCCTTTGCAGGCTCTTCTGTTCTGTGCTCTGCAGGGATAGATTTTACAGATCAGAAAATGTGATGGCAAAGAAAGAGAATCATTTTTACAAGAAGAAACTCAGCCTTTTACTTTCCATCCGTTGCAGGGCAAATAATTGTTCCACAGAAGCAGATTTATTTTTAAAACCAGAATTAAAGGAAAATTAGGCCCCTACCCTCTGCATTGTGATCCATATTTACTGCAGAGACGTCAGAAGGAATCAGACTGAGACAAGCAGAGATTTCATTCTCTGTCTTGGAAGAAGTGGTGTGTGCTTCAGTGTGACTCGTCTTTGGGGTATTTTAAAGCTATCTACCATCACAAAATAAACTTATTTTCATACTGTGAATGCCAGGCCAAAAGCCAGTGTTGCAATTCAACATGCTTTCCACCTTTATTTTACAGATTATTTGAAAAGCATCTCCAAAATAAACAGATTATAATGATATCAACTGTACACAGTGCCTTCATAGGGATTTCCAAAGCACTTTCAAACCATATGTCCCAAAATTACTTTAACGAGTATTAGAAAAGAGGCATTTCAGGTGTGGTATGTGGACAATATTAAATGGTGAACACCATATTAGATACCAAGTTAAGATGAGGAGTGCAAAAGAATACTAATTACGTTCACACTTGGTAAAACAATGGGGTCTAGCTGTGAGGTGAAGCCCCTAAGGCACTCTTACAAAAACAATAAATAGCAGCAGTGTTGTAACAACAAACATCCTCTTGCAGAATTGTAAGAGTGAAAAAATGGGTAAGAATTTTCTCTTCATGAAACTGTATATAGATTTCACAAGAATTCCCTTTTTAATCATGTATCAGTGGAAAGTAAAGGTACCACATAATAGAAGCCAGATGACACTCTTGAAACACTCCTCATTATAAGCCAAAACATTAGTGAAACACCTAAACACTTCAAAATACGATATTCCAGGTCATTTCCAAGCACTAACAGGCTGATCCTTATTTGCAGAGAACTCTGTACATAATGCATGTCTTCTTCAGAGAAGCCTTGGAGGGGATCTGATCAATGCTGATCAATAGCTAAAGGGTGGGGGTCAAGAGGATGGGCCCAGACGCTTTTCAAGTGGTGCTCAGAGACAGGACAAGGGGTAACGGGCACAAAGGGGAACCCAGGAGGCTCCAACCTCCTGGGAAATGTTTTTTCCTCCATTTCCCTGGAAGAAAAACTTCTTTGGTGCGAGGGTGGCAGAGCCTGGCCCAGGCTGCCCAGAGGGGTTGTGGAGTCTTCTTCTCTGAAGAAATTCCAAGCCCACCTGGACAGTGTGATCCTGGGCCCCCTGCTCTGGGTGACTCTGCTGGAGCAGGGGGGTTGGATGAGTTGGATGCTACAACCTACAGTTCTACAAGTTAGTAAAGGAACAGACCTCAAATTGAAACCTATCTCCTGCCCCAACAAGGGCAGGATTATTTTTCTAGGGCTGTATATTCTCAGTGTTTCTAAACACAGAAACCCCCTACTTGGTCCCAGTACATAAATTAGTCAGGGTAACGGTTTTCTTCTAAAGGCCACCATAGCACCCATTGATATTTACTATATAGAAAACAAGCGTTTTCCTAAAGAGCTTGTATATCAAGTTAGAAACCTCAGTGTCAATACTGTTTCTGGTGTAATAGCTGAACTGATATGACTTTTTGGTGCTAAATTAGCTACAGAATCAGAACTTTGGTTTTGGAGAGGGAAGTTCTATTTCTAACTTAATCATGATTTCTGTTGCTGCTTTTGCTGTATCCACACATCCACCAAATCACTAATTCATGTGAATTCTGGCTCCTATATCTGTTTGAATACAGTTACCTTCTGAATATTCACTTTCTGCAGGTTTTGGTAAAACTCAGGATGAGTGGCAGGGAAGGACACAAGACCTGGCAGAAATATTTGGATTATTATCTCCTTATAAATTTATAATGTTTTTGGGATGCATGAAAATTTTTGCTAGTGAAATGCAATTTGTCTGAGTGGTGGAGGGTATAGCATCTAGTCTGACCCAACAAATAGCATTTGAGTAAACTTCTCATATTTATCTTGGATGATAATTGTGATTCCTCCTACCTGTCTAGGCACTATGAAGACACTGAATCAAGCAATTTATTTTCTTTCTGTTAGGACAATGCAAATTTTGCCCCAAAGGTGGTGAAAACTTCTCACAGCTTTTTCAAGTGGAAAAGTGCTTGACCCGTATGCATGAACTGAAAGGCATGGCTGGAAGCATCATTCCTCTGGCTTTTGTGAGGATAGGGCTCAGTGGAGCTCTCACTCCTGCATGTCAAGGAAACAACACATTAGTTCTTCACTCTCTTGAGGTTTACTTATGTTGTCCCAGTTTTCAAGAAGAGTAAGAAGGAGAACCCTGGTGATTACAGGCCTGTCAGTCTCACTTCAGTGCCTGGCAAAATTATGGAGAAGGTTATTCTGGGAGTTACTGAAAAACACTTGAGAGACCATGCAGTCATTGGTCACAGACAATTTGATCCATGAGGGGAATGTCCTTTCCAACTAACTTAATTTCCTTTTATGACAAAGTCACCCACATCACCAAAAAGCAAAGCTTTTGGTACTGCTCTCCTAGTATCCTTCTGGACAAAATGTCCAACACACAGCTAGACAAGTCCATAATACATTGGGTGAACAATTGGCTCATGGGTGGGGCTCAAAGAGTTCTGGTCAATGGGGTTACATTAGGCTGGTGATGTGGCACCAGTGAGGTTCTCCAGGGCTCAGTTTTAGGGCCAGTGCTTTTACACTACCACTGCATTTTACATTCCTACTACACCCTCTGTAGTAGTTTGTGAGATACTTATTTTTTTTTTCTCCAAGTACAACTATAAATTTGAAAGTACTCATATAGCAAAATATACCTAGAAGCTGAATAAAAAGAAAGGATTGTAGATTCTGCTTAGATTCAGTTAATATGAGAGACTGTTATACTCCACCAACTATCCTCTAATAAGCATGGAAACTCACATTTTTTATTGCGTAAATGTATTCATATGAATAAAACAAACGATCTCTCAGACACATTAGGTGGTTGGTTATTCTTTAGTACTTCTCATCACAGCCTAAGGATTAAACTCTGACAGAGTAAAATTACCAGCAGGAAATTTTCCTTTTACTTTTGAACATGGAGACCTAAAAGAAGTGAGAATGAACTTCAGAGTATTACATTATAAAAAGCAATGATAAGGCCATAAATCTTTGTTGCAATCTAAGGCACGTATAGACCTTTGTTCATGTTTTTTTTTTTTCTACCCAGGTTGACTTTAGATTCACTGAAGGAAAAGGAATGCAAAACCAAATGAAAAATACAAGAAAGTAGGGGCTTTGTGGCCTGGCTTTGGAGACATGCTCATCTTTTAATGTGTTAGCAATTGCTGTTGTTCCCACAGACTGGAATGCTTATGGGTTGAACGAGGTATCGAGCAGTGGAATTGATTTTTATAAAAGGAAACAAGAGCCTTTTGCTCGGTAGATGGATTTTTTCTAATCAGACCTATGCTGTCTGCGGCCGGAGTGGTCACCATCTGACAGCTTTCTAGATGAACAGCAGTGAACAGGCTGGTCATTTGACCGTGCCACAAATGTAGTATGATGCATCTGTCATTCGCTGGCTTCCTCTGTGTGGATTACAGCTAAGACTCTGTATCTAAATTGGGAATGGAAGTGAAATGCTTTCTCACATTAGCTCCAATTCTCCTTCAGGTTGACAGAGAAAAATAAGAAGAAAGCAGTTTGGTCTTGATTTAACTGAATAAACTCAGGCTGATGGAAGGATGTTTTTAACAGCCCTCTGTGTCGTACAAAGAGAAGTGAGCTGTTCTCTGGTAGCAGATGAAACAACTCCATGCAACGGTGCTCTGGTGCTGTTTTTGCTTTCCATTAAGGAGATGACTGAGGAGTAACCAGTATTCATCTCAGTAGAGGTGTACCGAACATTGGAACAAAATAATCCCATCTGTCTACATTTTACAAACCATTTACCCCATCTTTTCCAAAAGAATTTTATATTTGTATTTTCTAAATGGACAAATTTTTATTAGACTCCTTATGGACAACCCAGCAAATTGAAGATTGTATAAAATCCACGTGACAGTAGTCAGGAAAAAAAACCCCACTAAATTATGTTAATTTTTTAAAATGAAATTTATTTGACTAGCTTCGTTATTTATTGAGGAACAAGCTACTACCAGGTTACACTCCCATTTTATTTAATCCTCTGCTAAAACGAATTTGGTGTGAAAATACTGTTCACAGGTTAGATTGATATTTGCATCTATGGCAATATCCCTGTCTTCCTTTAGAACTCACTTCTGCCACCTGGGAAGCAGAAGTGCGTGAGAAGGGGCGAATTACATCAGAGATTACAAACTATTTCCGCTCTTGGAAGAATCTCTCTGTTTCTTTCCTTGCTGAACAGCTCAGCCCTTGTGAGTGCTGTAGATATATGCAGAAGGCCCACGTTTAAAAATGGTGCAAGTTTGGCAGTTTTATAAAAATCTCTCATTTCAGAAGGGGTACAATATCTGAGGCGCAGGCATGATTCTTTTTGTTTAAGACAGAGTCCAAACAACATAATGTGAGTAACTATAGGGATTAGTCTTACCATAAGGTCATGGAAAGCTATAGAGCAAATACTGAAAGAAAACTAATTAAGACCATTAAATTAAAATGGAATAAAATGCACCACTAATTTACTAAAGCTAGCTGATTTCCGACTATTGCCACAGTTCTTTTTGAGAAGGCCTCTCAATCACTGCAATCTCATAAGAACCTTGCAAAGTCTGCATTCAACACAGGTCACACCCCCAAAAAACCACCCACACTAGACTGGGTAGTTTACAAGAGTCTGCTCCCATGTGCATCTTCACCCTAAAGGAAAGATTCAGTGGTGGCTTATTTCCAGTTCTATATAAACTCAAAGCCTGTGGTAGCTGACAGCATACCAAACTACTTTAAACAAATCTTTTTGTATCAATAACTAATTACATCCTTGTTCTGCCTCAGTAACACAGATTGATAGTTCCATTATAGTGTTTAATTAGAAGTGTTTTTAATTTATCCTTAAGAAATGGTCTAATTGATGAAAGAACAGCTGTTACAGGTCACATGGCATCAGGATGACTGTGCTGGTGCAAAATGGGCAATTGGGCTGGGAACACCTCCCGAATCCCTTTCAAAGATTTGGGCTTTTAGCAGTAATTTTTCAGATGGTACCTGGAAAATCTGTGAAGCACAGTCTCCTGCTGGGAATAACTGTAACTGCCGAGGAGGCGGAAAAAGGCTCAAGCACAGAGCTGATAGCACCAATTTGTGTCAGAGTTTGGGTCTCAACTACAGTCCCGTGCTGCTGACAAAAAACCACACCAATGGGGAGGAAGAGACAATAACTAGTTTTCATTATGGTTTCTTTGACAGCTGGTAAAGACAACAGTTTCAGGACAGTGCAGGCAAACAGGACTCTATTTAGGCCAGTCTCGATGCAGTGTTGTTTTCTGTCCTAAGCACGTGACAGACAAAGGATTAATATCTTTCTTTTTTATATATATATTATGCTCTACTAACACTGACTCATGAGAGAGACACAGCGCTCTGTATCTGACAGAACTCAGGGCTCGCAAGTAACATTTCAGGGAGACAAACTGACACGTACATTTGGAATTGCCCTTGCAGCAAAGCCTTTACCTTCTGAAGGCTGAATTGTTCAACAGAACTTTGAACCTGTCTCAAAATTGAACTAAATAGGAGCGAGAGCTTTACATTTTTTAATTTCAAATCCGGAAGACCTAGAGTTTCAAAGCCACATAAAATTCCTCCAAATTATGTTCCTACAGAAGAAAAAACTATGGAGAGGCTTAGCACATAGGAAAACCAGTCATTTGTCACTGATAATTTCAATCTACTTTATAGTCATTTTTATTAAAAGCAAAGTGTAATTAGAAAAGTATGAGTTGATAATGATAACAGAAGCAGCATAAAATGAAATGTTCAAAAGGCAGGACAGTTCTGACTCAAATATTCCAGCAGCGAAAGCTCAGATTTAGATTGTCCCTGTCATCCCAAATGATACCAATTGCTCACTATGAAGTAAATGATGTATGTCGGGGTCCTGAACAAACCCCGTGGAAAATCAGCTACTGCAGGGTGCAGCGCAGCAGCTATTGAGCAGTGGCTGCCAATCAACCCTTCTGAAAAGAGGAAAAAAAAACCCCAGAATTCTGAGTGCAGCAGAAACTTTGGGAGAGTTTATGTCAACTAGTGTATTTCCCCTGGTGATTGCTGAAAAGAGCGCTACACCTTGATCTCAAAGTTAGAAGGGATATGTGGCGTTCCAAAAGCTGCCAGGCACCTGTTTGAGTGCATGTCTGAGCTGATACATGGTGCTTTTTTTCCTTTACATACATCACACTGTTATTCCACCAGCTCCCAGCTGGTGAATTTTTCAGTGGGAGCCTAAATATCCCTGAGATTGTTCATTGCTGCCCAAGACCTCGCTGGCCAGAGATGCTCTTGTGTGGTGGTGGGAGCACATCTCTTCCAGGACCCCAACCCTGACTGGAAAGCATGGACTCAATGTCCGTTTTTCCCAAAAGGTGACCTGATTTGCCAGAATCCTCCCCTAGACCTAAAGACTATGTGACGGGGTTTTCACTCCTCACAAATGGGTAAATTGTGCCGGAGCCTAATCTACAAATGCTGTTGTAACACAAATGATCCTTCGTGAATTGGAATGACTTACTAATATCCCTCTATGCACTGTTTCCTGTATCAATAATATTGCCATAAATGAAGCAGAAATCAAACACATAGACGAATCTCTGGCACCTATTGTACAAATACTTACGAGACTACCCATTTGCTATATACATGCAATTAGATGATCTTTTCAGAACTGAGGCTTTAATTTCCCACTGAACCCAGTGAAAGCTTAGCCTAATTAAGACCCAAACAATATCTGAAGTAGTAGTACTTCAGTATTTAGTCCAATTATATGCCTGAAACAGAAAAGCACCATAATTTTTTTCTCTTTCTAAGTGTTCTAATGAAGCTGGACCTAAAATTGTCATTTTCAACTAGGAAATGCAAAGTTTACCCATAAGGACAATGATTTTTTAGAAGTACTTGAGTATATTTTGAGATTACTGAAAGCAGATATATTTGACATCTGTTAAGGAGTATGCACCACCTCAGAAAGATTCCATAAAATAAAGTTTGCTGCAGAGGACAGAACAATCCTTTGTCTTAATGCACAGAAACTTTCCACGTCGTTACCTGCAGTTCTCACTTGCAGTATATAATGATGTGTGTGCTTCCTCTCTAAAAAGTGAGATGCTTCTGGTTTTTAAGGTGTTTCACTGAGTCTCTGTTTAGCATGACCATAATAGAACAAACTTCTATTAGCGGGGGCGGTGTGACTGACTGTGTTTTAATGACCCCAGATTTGCAGAAGCTGCCTGTGGGCCAAGAGGTGGAAATAGGAGATAAAAGGGGTTTTTTCCAGGAAAGAAAGAAGAGTAGATGCATGGGTAGTGGGGTCCACCATAGCACCTACGCAGTAATCAAGGACTTGATTGATGAACCAAGAGTGCTGCCGGAATATTCTGCATTTTTTTGCTAGCCAGAGTGAGCCAGTTGTACTGGACAGCCAGGGAAGAGATCAGTGTTCACCAATTTGATAGATTTGACAGGCACAGGAAAGAACACAGGATGGTAGCAACTCAGCCTGGAAAAGCTATTTCTCGACATCTTTCACTCAGAAAAATATATATCATCTTAGTAAGGTGTAGTACCAGTACTGCCAAAAAGATTAATGTGAGTGCAGAGAGGCCTCTGTACTATCTATTGTAGGATTTATCCATGAGTAGCCGAGTGCCGTAGCTGAACAACTACAGCTCTGGCTGGCACTCCGATGAAGAGAGAGAAGTGAAATTAAAATGCTGGTTTGCCACACAGAGCATTGTCACAATTAACTAGCGAATCATTTCACTGAAGTACTCTGCTCTCCGTTTTGCTCTCAAATGCTCGTCCATTACTTCCATTGACTTAGCAACTGGAAGTTGTCTTGACAGTTGATGATGTTCTTTGTCTAGATTATTTACATCAAATAACGCATAGAAGTCATTCCTGTCAAAGTTTGTATATCTGCAATATAGGGAGAGTCTTGCCTAGTTACAAGTTTGTCTCTTTTGTCTCTGAATTCTACAACACACTTCATATGTTCTGTCCTTTTTCTGCAGTTGGCTTAATTAAAAATAAGATGATAATGAATATTCTTGTCATTTTAGGTGCCACTTAGAAAAAAGCATCATGCCATTTTTCTAGATCAGTAATGCAGTGGCAACTTTAGCTACAGGTAGCATCTGTGGGACTTGTGATCTCATGCGAGACCTAGGAAGGGTCTGTAGATACCCTTCTTTGTAAAATATTTAATTCTAACAGGTTTTGTCACACAGTTTTATAGACCTCCGGGAGGACCAGGAGCTTAAAAAGCCCTTAAGATATAGGGGGAAATACTCTAATGTTTTTCTTCCTTCCCTGCCTTCTCCCTCCACTGTGCCCTCCCAATCAAATAAAAAAATGAATTGGCCCTTTTAGCATAAACTTAAATTCTGGAGAAATGTTTTCATTTCAGTTGTGTTATAAACATAATGAATAAAGTTGGCTTCATTTATATTGCTTGCCAACTAAGATATTCTTCATTTCAGAGATGACAAAATTAGGTAATAAAATTTCAGAAAGGATTTGGACATCACCTTTCTACATGATTTATAACACACCTGTCACACTACAACACTTCCATGAAGGCTTCATTGAGTGATATTTTATTTAGGCTCTGGATTAACAGCTCACCTGTGTTGTAGAGAGGAGTAAGGATAAACAGTAATTGTATTTATTTCATTACTACAAGAGCAGGGGCACAGAAATCTCTAGTCGAAATTGGCTGCGAGTCTTGTTACCTGCAGCAAAATGCTTCCTTCTGGGGGGTTTCAGTCACCTCTCAGATAGCTCCTAAACTACTCCTGGAAACTGTCTATTTTGTTGCAGCAATGGGCTGTATCTCTAAATCTTTCTCTGTTCATTAGACAACGTTTCCCCCCTCCCCCTCTCACATACCTTTGCATGTAATAGGAACAACACATTTCTCCTTATGGCAGTGCTAAGGAAGACTGTGATGGTGCAATGAAGAAAATTGTCCATTAAGCTGGTTTGTGCTTCGATGACTGCTCTCTTCCAGCTGTCGAGCTTCAACAGCAGCTTGAGGTGTACAGAATATTGTTTGCGTGCATGTTTAGGGGGTGAGGGAGTGTATATCTTTGTGGTAATTAGTTTCCCAGAAACAACGCTTCCTGCTTCCTCGGCAAGGTACCAGTCAGGTAGATTACAGTTTAGTGAATTACACCCAAGGGCTGTCTCTCACCTTCAAATGTGCTACCGTATTATTTCATTTTCAGACAGTTTAATACAGTTCCTGATTGTTAATATGATTTTAATATCTGACAGTGCAAAAGGGTAATAATGTTGTAGGGCTAAGAAAGTAGAAAAGAATAAAACAGCCGTCACCACCAGTGATTCACTGCTGGCATGTCGTCTCTAGAAAATATATTTTATTGTCCTGGTATGTCTGCACAGCTCAGGGAAAGGATCAGTCATTCCGCTCTCAGACCTGTAGAAATGATTTTAATTCCATTTCTATTTGTTCCTACTCTTACCCCTTCCCTGAGCACTGTGCCAGACACAATCTGTGACCAGCAGGTCCCACTCAGCCTCACGTTTGCAGACATCTCTCACCAGCCGCAGGCTGTCCTCAGGAGTGTGACTGACAGCCTCAGTAGCATGTGCCTGGCGGGACTGGGGCTCAGGGGCAGTGACTGATAACAAACCAACTCCATGCTTTGCTTAGGAGGTTCAAAAGCACCACTTAGCACCATCCTGGGGGGATATTTCTTGGTTGCTTCATAATTCTCTTCCTAATTTGCTCTGTATTTCCTTTTTCAATTTAGATTTTTACTGAGATTTAAATACATACTTGCGTGTCTTTAGTGGTTGCACTGGTTTCCAGAGATGGGGATGTCTGCTTTTGTTTTCCCTGTCTGATTTACATGTAGTGGAAGCTTGTACAGGGGTCCTGTGGCTAGCACAGATCACCATCTAACGCTATATAACTGTGTCACCGTGACATTGCACCTTTGCAAATAAAATTCAGCTGATGGGCAGAACCGGTTGGCCTACCTGCAATGCCCAGTTAAAGGAGCCAAGCTGCTTTCAGGGCTGAAGATAACATCCACAGGGGACTGTAATATTCTCCATGTACAGTTTAGCTCGCTTAAGAGTTAGGTCAGGAACTCTTGTCTTGTACCACACAGGCTCAACATCAGACTTGCACACTCTCTGAGGGGCAGTCTGCCTTCTCTCTTGTGCTGTCATTGCCGAAGACATGGCAGAGACTCCACCAGGTGACATCCTTCCACTGCGTGACATCCTTCCACTGTGTGACATCCTTTCACTGTGTGACATCCTTCCACTGCCAGCACTGATCATTCCTTCCCATCATTGTCTATCTTTGAACCAGGTCATCAACTGTGTGATGACCTTTGCTTTTACCTATGGCTGGTTAATTGAAGAACCCATGACAAAGGAACTTGTTCAATTACTTTTGAGAAGCCAGTATACCAGAAAAATCAGTGTACCAAATGATTCTTCCATGCCCACAGCATTCAAGAGTATGCAAATAGATCTGTAAACTCTGACTTTATTTGGTGTGGTTTTTTGAAAAGCAATGTACCATACTTAAGTAGGGGCTAATTATATAAATACTTTCTATCAGTTTCCTTGGTAAGATCATCTGCCTTATTTGACTTCCCTGAAAGCCTTTACTCAGTGTAGCTAAGAAATCTCTGATACTAATTGTGGTAGGAAGGCCTTTTAAGAAGAAGGTTCTCATGAAAAGTCTGCTGGGTAGCAGCAGCTCCCAGCCCTGTCCAACATGCAGCCCTATCAAAGCAGCCTCTGCCTTCTGACACGTTCTACCCCGGCCTCAAATGTCACAGCACTTTTCGATATACGACATCATTTTCCTACAGAGCTGGGCCCTCCACAAAACTTGCAGAGGCAGGCCTACAAACTCTGGCTGTCTCGCCGAGCAGACGAGCTGCAGTGCGGGCCAGCCTGTGCTAGGGAAGGGAATGGCGGCGGAAAGGGCCGGCACGAGGCAACTTTGCGGCTTTTGGAAGGCGGGAGAGCGGCTCGGCCGTGCCGGGGGCCGGCAGCTGGTGGGCGGTCCATGCGGAGCAGCACCTCCGGCGGCCCCCCACCCGCCATCAAACGTTGCCCTGGGAGCGCGAGCAGCGGATTCTGTGGCGGTTGCGGAACTTACTGAGGGTCAACAAAGGCAAGGGTAGGGGCCTGCACCGGGAGAGGAACAGCCCCAGGCATCAGTGTAGGTTAGGGGCAAGACCTGCTGGAAAGCAGCCCTGAGGAGAAGGACCTTGGAGTCCCGGTAGACAGTAAGTTGCCCATGAGCCAACAATGTGCCCGAGGCCAATGGTATCCTGGGGTGCATTCGGAAGAGTGTGGCCAGGTAGGTCATTCTCCCACTCTGTTCTGCCCTGGTGAGGTCACATCCGGGACATTGTGTCCAGTTCTGGTCTCCCCAGTTCAAGAGAGACAGGGAACTACTGGAGAGAGTCCAGCAGAGGGCAGTGAGGATGATTGAGGGACTGGAGCATCTCTCCTACGTCAAAAGCTTGAGAGAGATGGGTCTATTTAGCCTGGAGAAGAGAAGACTGAGAGGAGACCTTATCTGTGGCTATAAATATCTAAAGGGTGAGTGCAGGGAGGATGGTGCTGGGCTCTTCTCCCTGGTGCCCAGTGACAAGATGCAATGGGCACAAGCTAGAAAACGGGAAGTTCCATCTCAGCATCAGGAAAAACTTCTTTCCTGTGAGGGTGACAAAGCTCTGGACCAGGCTGCCCAGGGAGATTGTGGAGTCTCCTTCTCTGGAGAGATTCCAAACCCACCTGGATGCCATCCTGCATAATGTGTTCTGGGCAAACCTGCTGGGGGGGAGGGAGTGAGTTGAACTAGATGATCTCTAGAGGTCCCTTCCAACTCCCAACCATTCTGTGATTGCCTCAGTCTTTGTACCTCACATTGCCTTCCTGGTTGTTGGTAATAAATTTGATAATCAGTACAAGTAAGAGGATTATGGAGATAATTAACAAATGAGGTTGTTGAAGGATTTATTGCTCTGGCCTCATCCTTCACTAATTTCCCTGAGAAAAAAACACGGTCTAACTCACATTTGCCAGTAATTAGCATTGTCTTTATTGCATTGTAAATACTACTTTAATTACTGCACTGTTTAGCTTAGATGAGATTCAAATGCAGTAACTTAAGTGGGATTCCTGTGCTACCAATTTTTTTCTTCCCTTAATTCATTTTATTCTTAAGTCCTTTTAAGATAAACACACAACAAAGATTGGCAAAGACATCTGGATGTGTTCTCAGATTTATACCTTAAAATAGGGCTTCTCTAAGGGGGGATGAACTCAGTAGTTAGACAAAAAATGTAGTCCTTAAGGGGACTGACAAAATGGACCTGTGCTGGGATACAGCCATTTTCTATTCCATGAGCATAAAGAGCAGAAAATTTCCTTGGCTTACAGCAACTCCTATTGCTGGATGTGCTTTGTACCATCCCCTGTGTCTCTATCCATCCAAACTCGGTGATAAGATGTAATTTCAGTCTGGTAGGTGTCACCAACATGAAATTCAGATGAGCTTTTGCTGCTTTATCCACAGACAAGGTTAAGCAAATAAGAGTGCAGGAGAGAAGTGCTGATGTTCCTCATTCCGAACTCAGCCTTTTGTTGATGCAGAATTCATGTTGAACCCCAGTTCAGTGGAGCAATACAAAATGTCAGGGTATGTGCTCTCCTGGCACTGGGGAATATAAACATCCGAACAGTTCTAACTCCCTTTATCACATGGGATCCAGTGACAGGCATGATCTGCTGTAATTCATCTGCTCCCGCATCTGATGAAGTTTACCAAAAGCTGTCTGTCTAAAAGAATGGTTGTATGCCCACCATAAGAACTGTTAGGGGCTCAGCCTATTCTGTTAATAGAGTAAATGCCACTTTCTCCTGCTCCTTTATGCAAGGGAGGGATTATAATAACTTTAAGAAGAATGTCTACTTATATGATGCTCAAAGAGCCCAATAAAATCACTCCAGTTCTCTCTTTCTGGCTTTGTCAGCTCTTGGTAGCTATACAGTTTAGGCTGGACTAGGAGATACTTCCTACAGGAGATTTCTATTAGGTTATGATTATCTTATCGAAGAAATGTATAAAGCCCTGAATTTGCCATCATGGAAGACACCAGCAGAAAAAATCCTTCTGCTCCTACTGGAGTTCAGATTATGGAGTCATGAAGGACTAAATGTGTTTAGTGTTTATAGTCATCCAGAAATATTAATCAGAATACTTTCTCTAGAGCCTAGAAATGACAGTGATTTGGAAACATGTGAAGAAGTAATTGAAACCGGACTGGAATTGTAGTCAGCTTTTGTATAACACACTAAATAATTACACTGGTTATTTCCCTAAATGAAGGCCTCCCTTTTTCAGGTAGTTGTCGTGGACACAGCATGGCATGCTAACTCTGTTCTCTTAAGAGATCAGAGTTTTCTTGTTAACCGATCCTACTTAATTTGTAACTTTTAAATATTAGGAAGATCGGGACAGAATAATTTCTAGTTTCATATATATATTATGTCAGCCCTGTCTGTGAAACTACACAGGCTACTCAATACGTTTCCTTAAAAAGGAAAGAGAAGGATATTACCAAACCATGCAAATTAAATTCCAATAACATTGTTTTCTGCCCACTATTTTCTCTTGCAGATGACAGTGTGCCTTCACTTCTAGTCCTAAACTGCTTCTACTTTTGTCCTTTAACAACAATCTGAAGGAACCAGTTTAGTCAGTACCAAGTCTATTTACTAAAAACACACGTGGATGTGACCTGAAAAATTCTGTTTTCACTCTGACTGGTTTTGATGGCTCTGACAGTGAGAAGCACACTAAACACCACTGAAGGGTCCCCAGGTTCCTCACTGCTGAAAGAGGATATCCCTGTATCCCCACATATTCTACTACAGAGCATTTGCAGAGTTCTTTTCTGGGGGTGCCTGTGCTTCAGCTCTCCCAGAATCGTGTCTCGTTTATAGGAAATCCTTTGAATAATTTTTAGAACATCAGATCAAAGCCACTATATAAAATTGTGTCCCTGTCATGAAAGACAAATGAGCCTTCTTATAAAGTAGGCCTGCCAGATTGAATATATTTGACTGAATGCTTTCCACAGGGTACCGTGCCATAGTTAGGGTAGGAAACATCTATAATTTAATCCTCCCGACCTCCATTAGAGTTTTGTGCGACATACTCTATATTACCCCCATGCCCCCGTTCCTCTTCCATCAAACGCATTTATCGTCGCAGCAACAGAAGGCTGCAGGTGGATAAAAAATGTGCCTGCACAGCTAGGAGTGCTCCGACGCCGTTGTAATGTGGGCATAAAATCAAGGAACATATGTAGAGGCAGCTGCTCGCAGTTGTGAAGGCATGTTAAAAAAATATGGGACTGCTGAAAAACGTTGATGGATTTTATAACTGGGGAACTATGTCTTTTTATTGTATACTACATGAACCCACAAAAAGTGATGCTTTCCTTTAGTACATTTATTCATTGCTCGTTTACAACAAGAGTAATTCCATCATCCAACAAACTGGAAGGTTTATGCCTAGTCTCCTCACTGAGAAGTTCCTTGCACTAAATCTGTCTGACAGAGAAACCAGATAGTGACAAGGACTGGGATCATTACAGAGAAGGCTAAAAGGATCTTGTTCTTACGGTGAATCCCCAGGCATATATCAGGTCTATGACCATAGCTTCTTAAAGGAACTGGGGAAAAATTTTTGGGGGGGTGTCTGGATTTGGGATCCTAGAGTGGATTGTTTAAGGGAAAGCTTGAACCATATTGGAAGTTCTCTAGTGTGAGTTTCAGTGAGTACGTGTCTAGTCCTCCTGGATTATCATCTAATCCTCTTGGATTATCTTCCCACTATCATCCTGTTCTTCACCTTTGTTCAGAGAAGATGCATACACCCTGCACATCTTCAGACAAGTGTTCAGATACTGTCATTTAGTAGATGAGATTGTTGCTTTTGAATGGGAGTTAGACAAGGTGACTGCTACAGCAGAGAAGACAAGATATGTGATATTGCTGAATTTACCATACTTTGGCCCTTTCCCTTTTAAAGCAATTGAGGAGCTTTAACTGAAGAAACACAGAGGTAGCTAGAGGACTGTCAAAGGACAGACCACACAGAAGAGTGAACAACTGTATACAGAAACACTGAAAAACTTTCTTGAAAGGGAGAGGATTACATATTTTTTGAGTCAACCTCACATTGTAATGCCACTGGCTCTATCCCGGAAATATCACTTACTCAGTTTAGCAGGGGTAGCATAAAGCCCGCAATGCATCACTGTGCCACTGCAGACTAGATATCACCCTTGCATTCTGGGAGGCCATAAGGAAGATACTGACTTTTGGCAGCCTCTTGATGTGCAAAATGAGTAAGGAAAGTGAAATTGTTACCTTGCAGAGATACTGGAAGGATCACCTGGCTAACTTGATCAACGCATTTTTAAAATGTACACACGTTTATTACAAACTAATTGAGACCTTCCAGAGAGAGGGAAAAGAGGATGTAATTATTGTTTCTATGTCTGTCACTCATGTTCTAATTTGTTAATTGCCATGAAATACCAGATGGAGAAACTGAGCAGTTGGGTGGGAAGAATTAGCTTTGCAGGAGCTGGGTGCAATACTCTGTCTGGTTTTATTGACAAAGCAGATGAGAGCCCAAACAGAGAAAGATACAACAGTAGCAACCCTAGGAGTTGATGGTGATGGTTCTCCCTCAGATGGTTATAGCAGTAGCATCATCAAGGTGTGTTCCAGTTAAAGCCACTGGTGCAATTAATATGAATTAATTTGACTCAAAAGCCTGTTTTAGAACTTGTCAATGAAATGGCCTGATTGTTCACAAGTGGACAGGTGCAAATCTCTGCTTTTGACATAAAATCTAACTTACTGCGAAGTTTATGTGTGTGTGCAAATACAGGTAATACTCTTAAAAGGTATAGGCCCTATGAGCAGTCATATCCATGGTGCGGGTAAACAACTAGCAAGTAAAGCTTCCCTACTAACCCCATTATCTTCTCCCACCTGTAACAATAGAAAATAGCATAAGTAGATGGACCCAAAATTTTACCTCCTGATTATTGATTTGGAATTGAGAGCAGATTAAGTAGCTGGATTTAAGGAAAGCTGGTACTATCTTAAATATTTCTGATGAACTATGCAAAGTGTATAGACAGTCTCATCTCAGTCTAATCTCAAGCTGCTGTCATTGGTAGTTTCATAAGTAACAGAAAATGAATAAGCACTATGCGTATTGTGACTGAATGGGTAGGTGTGGGGAGAGCAGTGGGTGTTGTCTACCTTGACTTCAGCAAGGCTTTTGACACTGTCTCCCATAACATCCTCATGGCTGAGCTCAGGAAGTGTGGGTTAGAAGAGGGGATGGTGAGATGGGTTGAGAACTGGCTACACAATGGAGCTCAGAGGGTCGTGATCAGTGGGGCAGAGTCCAGCAGGTAACCTGTAGCTAGCGGTGTTCCCCAGGGGTCAGTTCTGGGTCCGGTCTTATTCAACATCTTCATCAGTGACCAGGATGAAGGGATAGAGTGTACCCTCAGCAAGTTTGTTGATGATATAAAACTGGGAGGAGTGGTTGATACACCAGAGCTGTGCTGCCATCCAGTGAGATCTGGAGAGCTGGGCAAAGGGGAACCTAATGAAGTTCAACAAGGATAAGTATAGTCCCACACCTGGGCAGGAATAACATCATGCACCAGTACAGGTTAGGGTTTGACCTGCTGGCAAAGAGCTCCACGGAGGAGGACCTTGGAGTCCTGGTGGATAATAAGTGGAGGAAAAGCTGAGAGACCTGGGGATGTTTAGTCTGGAGAAGACTGAGAGGGGATCTTATGAATGTTTACAAATATCTGAAGGGGGGTGTCAAGTAGAACGGGCCAGTCTCTTTTCAGTGGTTCCCTGTGATAGGATGAGGGGCAGTGGTCACAAACTGGAACACAGAAAGTTCCACCTCAACATGAGGAAAAACTTCTTTTCTGTGAGGGTGGTGGAGGCTGGCTCAGGCTGCCCAGAGAGGTTTTGGAGTCTCCTTCTTTGGAGAGATTCCAAAGCTGCCTGGACATGTTCCTGTGTGGCCTGTCCTGGGTGATCCTGCTCTGGCAGTGGTTGGACTTGGATGATCTTCAGAGGTCCCTTCCAACCTCTACCATTCTATGATTACTTCTGAGAAAAGCACACAAGGGAAAGTTTATTGTTAGTAAAGTACAGTGTGATTCTGTGGCCGCCTCCTGTGGATAGAGGTCTTCGGTCACCAAGAATAAAATTGTCAGCACTTTTATCAATGTTAAAAGTCCTTTGGCCTCTTTTTCAAGTACTCTCTGAGAGTACCGTAGAAATTAAGTTCCTTCTCACCCTTCTTCCTCCAGATCCTATCAGCCAGAACTACCTGAAAGATTGTCAGACTTTTCTTATCAGTATTATGTTTTACCTGGTTCCTTGCCACCTTCAAGACTAAATCAGAAAAACATAGCACATTTACCCACTGCTGCTGATATAATTCTGATCTTTCTAATCCTTCTCTCTTCTTCTTTCTTGTTATCAAAGTGCTACTGATTAATTTATGTCCAGAAAGCACCTTGAAGTTGTAAAACTCCATGTAAGTGCAAAGTATTTAGAGCACAGCAGAGTCAGCTCAGTTAAACAGGATCATGGCAAGAATGCTGCCGAAGCGGAGGCTGTTAGTGCCTTATCTCCATATGCTCCCAAGCAGCCTAATGCCAAGTTTTTATCCTCCAGAATCCTCATAATACATCTACTACTTTTGGTGAAATACCTACTCTCACTATATGGTCAGTCTCTCAAATTCCCCACAAAGGGAAAACTCCTGGCTTTCATAGAATTGAGAATATGAACAAGTGCATTAACTTCTAATTAATTCAGTGACATCAAGATATGGGAATTAGAATCCTTTAGTATCTTGCTGCTCCGTGTCACTCATGTTAACCCCTTTCTCAGCATTCAGGTGTCCAACAAGCACAAGGCTACAGGTTTAAACTGGGTTGAAGCAGGCAAATATGAAGAATGCTGTCGCAGCTGTTTGGCACCTGATGAGTCTTTGTCCTCTCTTGATCAGAGCAGACAGGAGGAGGGCTGGGTTTTCTTGAGCCTAGTACTACTTGCCAGGGAACAGCGAGAGCTAGCTGCCCATAAAATCATAGAATTGTTTTGGTTGGAAGAGACCTCCTCACAAGACTTGTGCTCTAGACCCTTCCCCAGCTGTGCTGTCCTCTCTACATGCTCCAGCCTCTCAATGTCCTTGGAGTGAGGGACCCAAAACCAAACTCAAGAATTTGAGGTGTGGCCTCCCTAGTGCCAAGTACAGGAGAATGATGCTTGCCCTAGTGCTGCTGGCCACACTAGTGCTGATCCAAGCCAGGATGCTGGTGGCCTTCTTGGCCACCTGGGCACACAGTGGCTCATCTTCAGCTGGCTGTCCACCACCAGCCCCAGGTCCTTTTTCGGCATGTGTTTGCCAGCCACACTTCCCCAAGCCTAGAGTATTTGATGAAAAGGGGCTCAAGACAGAGCCAGGATGAGCTCCCAACACAAGGTGTGCGCTCACCAAGCAATGTTGTATTGCAAGGCCCTATCTCCACCTGACTCAGCCCTGCAACAGCCCCAGGCGTGGCAAGGGGATCACACCTTGCTTCCTCTGGGCAGTTCTGATGTGCTGCAGGAGACAAAGCTGGGGTGTGAGACTGAGGGATTCAGACAGAACTGGAAAGAGACACATCCACCACACAGCCTAGGAAAGGGCTGAAGGTCCAGACCCAACCTGAAATAGAGCCCCTGATCCTGTCGGCAGCAGCTAAGGAGGTCCCAGGTGATGCTGTTCAGGGATGTCAAGGCCTGTGAGTGCCCTCGGGGACCTGACAGCAGTGCTGTCATTACCTCAGACCTTGGGAAAATCTGTGATGCTTTCAAAAGCACCCACTGACTGAGGAAAGAAATTTAAGGATTGTGCAGATTTGCATGAGTGCTCAAAGATCTGTGTTATTCATCTGGCCCTCATTGCTATACCAAGCTCTAGGGAAACTTTATAATCCTGTCAAAATGTATTACTCACTCTATCTCTGTGTTTTATAGGTCAAACCATTGTCCTTGTTTTACAGGTAGGGTTTCAAGGTTCAGGCTGACTGCTGGCATGTCTGCACAGTGCCACAGAGTGTGCAGCATACCTCCTTGAGATAGCGATGTTCATGGCTGCTTCAGAACCAGAAGCAGTACAGTTTCAGCACAGCCTCTGAACAAATAAGCTGTAATGATGAAAGACTGAACTTACAAGGTCTGGCATAGCCATGTCAAATGTGGCTAGAGTCCTTTCAGATCTCACGGTGCTCTGCGCCTAAGTAAGTAATGCCATGTGAATGCATCAGCGTGGAATCTCCATGCTGTGCTTGACTGTGTGTTGCAGGCGTGCCCCAAGTCATTCACCCACAAGCATTACAAGAGTCCATGGGAATGGGTTTAGGAGGTGTCCTCCTACAGCCCTGGTTAATGCTGAACAGAAGACCATCTCCTGGAGTCACTGAGAGACCACAGGAATAGCTGCTGAAAAGCAGATGCTTTAGAGGTGGACAAGAGATGAAAGGATGAAAGTCTTTTTTTTTTTTTTTTAATGAAAAATTGTATAGTCCTCTTGTTTGGTTTGAAACACCAACAGAACATCTCTTAACTTTGATTCAGATAAGTGGGGGGAAAAAAGAATCAATCTCCTTTGCAGAGCTTACCAACAGCATTACAGCCTGTGCTGCACTCTCAGTGTTTTCTCTCAGTTTTTAACTGAAAGAAATTCTAAGAACAATCTGCATAAAATAATCTGTAAAAAGCAGTTGAGCACATTCTGCTCTGTACAGCACAGCAGCTGATTTCAAAGTGAAGTCAATTCCAGCAGGCTCTGTTCTGCTGTTTTGCAGAGTTTTCCCCTTCCCCTTTCCTGGACATATAAAGCAATTCCTGAAAACATTTTGATGATTGCCTTGTAGCAATCAAAAGTGCCGAGGGAGTTGCAGTAGCAAGCAATGCACCATCATCAACAGCCACAATGCAAAACGACTCATCTGATCTCAAATGGGTTGACTATTAGAGCTTTGTTTAAATTCAATTCTATCTGGGACTTGGAAAATATTAATCCTGCGTTTTCATTCACCATGCAGCCACATACAAAGGCTGCCCTCTGTCCTCCCATCAAATTCTTGGCCACTACATTGTCCTTTATGTTAAACCTCTTCTAAATAAATTAAATTACTGGAAAGGTAATCTAAGAAAAAGCAATATTAACTCTTAAGACAGGTGGCAAGAGGAAAGGAGTGCAACTGTATGGTTTGGGCCTTTTAAAATCTCTTACCTTCATTCTAATAATAAGTGAAAAGACACTGGAGGAAATAATAGGATGAGGCATTCAAAATATAAATTGGCACATGATGAAGATGTGCACAGACAGTGCATAACTTCCCGTAGCATTTAACTGTTCTTCTCCCCAGATGTCGTAGTTTGGTGTTAGGCTTTTTTAACAAAAGGTAGCAAAACCAATTAGATAGGGAATTCTAACAAATCTTCAATGAGAACTTCACTTGTGTATGTTCTTCTGTAAGATGGCTTATGAAGCCTCTCCAAGGAAGTTTACACCTGTGTGCAGCAGGCAGAATAGTCTCTTTTATATGAAATACAGACATTTAGAAACCAGAATTAATGTTCTTACTGACAAGTGTAAAATAGAAAATGGGCCTATTTGACCGAGTTACCTTTTAATTTTGGGTGCAGACTTTGAGACACGAATTGCTGGTTTCCTGAGTAGGTCCCTCTCCCACTGACTCCAGTGGGAGCTTTGAGAGCTCAGCATCTTTGTGCATCTCGGTGATCTGAGTGCCTTGAAGTGATTCCTGAAACTAAGAAATCAAAAAATAGGAGTAAAATCTGAAATGACGAATTTTAAGCTCTTGACATTAGTTTCCTCAGCTGCAAAGCAGACATCTCTTAACTTGTCTGTCCTTTAGGACCTGGTGAGAAATCTTTCTATAATGTTAATAGGTACGTAAAGTTGTAAGGAGAGCTGGAGATGTGCAGTTTTACTTTTGCTAGCTTTACAGTGGTGTGTTTGAAACTCATTGAACACACTCCTTTACATTGGATAAAGTACTTTTTTATATGGCTCCAAATCGTCTTGGAAAGGAATTAAATGAGCTAATGATCTCTTTTTTTCATATTATTTTTACAGACTGTAGGGCAGTGACATTGTGCAGGATTTGTAACATAGCATTTCAGTAGAGTTATTCTGTCCTGGAGGACATAAACAAAGAAAAAGCCCCTGAGTAAGGTTTAGCCTTTAGTATGAGGCCTGTTCTTGCTGGGTAAATTAAAAAACCAAGAACCCAAAGGCCTTGAGCATAAAACAGCAGTCTTCCATCTCTAGAAGAATTTTTCGTTAGCATCTTTCCCCAGTATTTTAATCTATTAATAGACTTCAGAATCGTGTCAAATAATGCCTGATTTTCTAATGACATACATGACATCTGACTGTTCATTGGTTTGTATTGGAAGCCTGTCAGTGTTAACATAAAATGCCCAGGTCAATAAATCACTTGCAATCAGCATTAAATTTATGATAGTCAGTGCATTTATATCAGTAGGGACAAAGTCAGTAGTTGCTCCCTATATTAAAAAAATGCTTTATTTTCCTTCGATTAGCAGATTAAATGCTGCTTATAATATATATGCTCTATATAGTATATGTTTATGCAAAGTGACAATCTCATTTTTTTGCATATCTTGCATGTTTTAGTGCCTGAATTAGGTTGACTTTGGGGAATTAATAAAACCAATGTAAGAGAATGGCAAAAAAGATTCCCAAGAATTCATTGACGAGAATTTGGGTTTGAACACGCTACACAAAGCTCTGAATTTAGAGCCAAATTCCTTTGCAGGTTCCAGATGATATGACATTTAGCCATGCTGTGTTCCCCAACTGTGCTCACTGATACTGAAGGCACAGATCTAGAAAAAACACTGTTTATTGTACAGTGCAATAGCAAAAATAGAAATAAATGTCATTTAGTTTTAAATGGTCTGGTAATATTTTTTAACAGATCTTCCTTGGCCCATGGTGGTTTATTCTGTATCATGCTTTTTCTCAGAAGTATTCTGGGAGCTTATTGAATTGCTGCAGTGCACGATGCGTCACTTCTCATTCCACTAAAGGCTTGTTTTTACCATAAGAATCCCTTGAGCTCATCTTCTGAGCTTTGTTTGAATGTAGTTTTATATGTCCTCTGAGCAAAACATTGCAAATGGGCTGACGTGGTTGTGATTAATATGCTGTGGAGAGTGGTGTCTGAAATGGAACGTAAAGAGTTTTCAGATTTGCCTCTGCACGAGAATCCAAAATGCACTGGTTAGTGACTGCAGAAGTATTTTAAGATCAGACAGGGTTTGTTTTCTGGGTTTATTTTTTTAAGAGAGACAGAGAGAAAATTTCCTGAGTACTAAAAAAATCTGAAATTACAGCAGATTAGAATTAAGCACTTTTTATATTTTTAATTAAATCACCATCCATTAGACTTCAGATTTTTCTATTTACTACCCGATTGCAAATTACCCTTCTCTGGAAGTCACAAGAGGTATCTGAAGTCAGGGTTTTTATAGACACCCAGCTGTATAAAACAGCCATTTTATTAACTGATTCCAAGGAGTTAGCATTCCTAGGTGATGCACCTCAAAGAGATGTCTCTTCATTACTCTGCCCACATACTTATTGTTCTGTGCATTGTCCCATGGTGAGGATTTCTCCATGGACTTCAGTGGTTCAAAGAGCCTGGGATTACTGGTTTAGATCATGCACTGAAACGTAGAAGTTTGCACTTGGCTTTGTTAAATTGCATTCTGCTGTTTCAAAGTATTCCCTGAGCTTGTCAGGAAAGTCTTGAATTCTCATCCTATCATCACCGTCCGGTTTTATGTGCAAATTTAAATAAGGATTCTCTAGTCAGTCATTCGAGCAGAACATACTGGGCATAGACAGATGACATTCACACATGCCTTCTGACCATTATGACTGAAAATGTCAATAGTGATCGTCAGGCCCCTACGGGCACTAATGGGCTTAATGGCACCAATTGGAGAGACCAGCCTCCCCTGGGAGAGATCAGCCTCACCTGGGGCCTCCTCACCTCCCCTCCTGCCTATAGGCCAAGGGGCTCTACTTAAGCTCAGCTAGGAGGTGTGCTGTGGCTGCTAGTCTGTAGTTTGGGATGCTTTGGCTTTTTGTTACTGTGGTCCTCTGTGGCTATCAGTGAATTGACTCTGACCTTGGCCACCTTCATTGGACCTGACTGGTGAGCTGACTTGGCTTTAGAGTAGTCTCTGTGCTGTGGATGTGCTGATCTGGGCTTTTGGGTGAAACCAACTGAGCTCCCTGGCTTCTCCCTGTTTGGGTGCTGTGGGGCTGGGTCCTGTCTGGGGAGGACTGGTGAGTCCTGACTTTGATCCCAGTGATAATTTTCTAGCTATGTTTTATTGATCAGGTATATGTATGTATATACAGCAGTTCACTGTGGAATATAGTTTTATAGCCTATATAAGAGCCATGTGGGGTGGCCAGAGCTACTATTGGAGTCTAGTGTAAACTTTGGGACACTTCTCTTGCTCTTAAAGCCTACTATCTTGTTAGAGAATGGGCATAATTAGATGATGATTTAATGTTTTCATGGCATGCCTCCCAGCTGCTTTTTGTCCCCTGAAGAATGTTCACAAATACTTACAAGTAAATTAAAACATTCACAATGTTCATAGATACTATTTTTTTTGATTATTCATTTAAGTACTTTAGGAATTTGAGAGTAAGCTGCTGGTGGCATCTCAAGGTTTTTCTTTTTTTCTTGCTTAAAGAAGAGCCTTTTCTAGGCTTCTGATGCCTTATTTGTCCTGTGTGATTTACCAAAAAGAACAGTTAAAAAGCTGAGGTTGTTTCAGCCCACTCCAAGCTATTTACTATAAAATACAACAGGATGAGCCAGCTTAAACTTCTGAAGAGAGAACAGAAAATCACTGAACATAATATTTTATTCTATGTATTACCATTCATTATCTTTTACTCGTGAGACAGTGCGGACCTATGCTGAGTTTCTTGAGTTCTGTTGTTCTTTTTTTGGTTTTCCATCCTTCCCTTGTGGCTGGCAAATCCTATCACTTTACCTTTTTCACTCAAGCTTATTCCCACCCTCACATAGCCTGTCCATTATCAACAAGCAGTAATTAGAACTTGTTGAATCCCTGGGATGGGAGAAAGCTGGACAAAGCAGTAAGAATAACCTGAGCTGAGGTCTTCTGAATACCCTGGGGAGAAGTCTGTTAACTTGAGGTAAATAGCCTATGTCCTGCCATTTTCCTTTCCCAGCGTATATCTGTACTCAAATACATCTGTGTATTTAAAATTTCTTGTTATTATCTAGTCTTGTGCTACAGATGACCTGTTAGTACTCATGAAGGACCTTGTCTCTAACACTGTCTTGGTTTATTGATCTATTAGGTCCCACTGTGGCAAAACCTTTTTGTTTTAATCTCCTGAAGATTTTTATCGTGTCTCACATAAGCAGCCTTGATATACAAGACAAAATTCCTTCCTCTTCCATATCCACACCTTACTAAGCAGTCACTATCTTTGCATTAATATTGAAAAAAAGGCACAAATTGTCATATTTTTTTTCTAAAGGAAATGGTAGCACTGATCATATGTTGAGAATGCAAGTTGTTTTATGACTTTTGATGACAATTTAGACTTGTAATTTCTCCTCTTTTATGATGTTACCAGCAACTGCACTCCTGGCTGTCTCCCCCCAAACACAGCTTTTAAATTTCTCTCGGGTTTGCTTGTGGGCATCTGTCGCAAACCTTTTCCCATGTTACTTTGGAGTCCTTTTTTGTTGAGCAATATTTTTTGTAGTTCAGACAGCATTTCAGGATTTTCTTTGTATGTGATGGAATTTGGATTTAAAACATTCCCGAGGGGACTGGTTGTATTTAACACCATTTACGTTCTCAGAAACAAAGATTTCTTCCAGGTTTCACTGTAATCTGGCTGTACTCTGAGTTATAGCAGTTGAGTACTAATGAAACTATACATGGGCATATCCTGATTGTAAACTGTGATGGTAGTAAATTGTAACTGTTGAAATAAATAGGCTTGATTTGTACCCACAGTAAAGTGCATAAAATGCAACATTGATTTCAGTATGTGAGTTTCATAATTATGCCAGCAAACAGGAGATGAAATATGGAATGTGGCGCTGACAAGATAGCGTAGCTCTCTTGAAACATAACCCCTTTCTAAATACCCATCTTTCCTTACTGAAAAGAGGTAAGAGATCATTCTTTTTCTCAAATAGAGCTAAAGACATTTTATAGTGTGCTTTTCAGTGTGTGGGGTTTTGTTTGTTTTAACACCTATGTGTGTAAAGTCACTGTATGGACAGAGCTTGGTTCCTTGTTTTCCTTTCTTGGAATACCAAGTCCTTTACTTCTCCAAGGGTTGCTGCCTAATATGTCTGATTTACTGTCCTTTTGAAGAAGAGTAGGGTAATAGTATCCCAAAGCTGTTATGTAAGGAAATGGGGAAGCAGACCTCATTTAAAAAAAAAAAAACAAAAAACAAACAAACAAAACCCAGAAACTATTGAGACAATTACTCTCCTTCATTAAAAGCACCCTGAAATGCGCTCAGGTGTGCAACAGAATATTTATATTCATGGTGGCGAAAGAGGTATAAACCTTGCTGAATACAAAACTTCAGTCCATTTCTTCTGTATTTCCTTTGAAAAAGTAGACCACTCCTGTCTGATGGGTTTTTCCTGCATGATAAAAACAAAAGCTTCTTTTTCTTTTGTCCAATCATGTTGCTCCCCAATGGTTTAGGTTTAGGGTTGCTCTTTATCTGTAAAAAAGAGTCTGTTAGAGACTAAACATAATTCACCCGGGGATTCTTCATCTGTTGAAGAAACAACATGCCAATTGTCAAAGGTAGAAATGAAACAGAATTATTTGCTTTGTCCAAGAGCCTGATACAGAAGGGAACAGTAATGTCACAGGCAGATCTATTTTATGGTATTAAGTATGTTTTTTTACTTCTTTGTTTTAGCTCATAATGAGAATCCTACTTCTTAAGTGATAGTGATGAAAAGCCAGTGAAAGACTGAACAGAAACAGCAGAATTTTACCCACATACGTCGTTTGCTCTAAAGGAGTAACCAATATACAAGGATATAGACCTCTTCCAGTTGAGGAGAATGTCAGAGTGCTTTGTAAGCTCCCTAGTAGTGGGTTACCATAAAATGAAGATGTAGAATTTCTTTGAAGACCTAGATAGGTATTAGCTGTCAGATTAAATGAATTGGGTCGTCTTACTATTGCTCAAAGCATGATGTCAGTGAAACTGCCTTTTTGAGCAGTTAGACTTCCTTGTACCTATAGCTCTTCTGTTTCTTTTATCCAAAGTAAAATACGGAACACATCTATTTAAAAAATGGGTTTCTATTTCTATAGGTCTCTGATAATGGAGAAGAAGATAGACCTTTGAGCCTCTTAATTCATTAAATTCTTAACCTACATGTCAGTACCATTGTCTAAAAATTGCAGCTGATAAAAAATGTGATGTCTTCTGATGATTGCCTTGCATTTCTCTAGACAGCACCAAAAGCATAATCTGCTGCTGCATCATTTTCCCAGTTGTCTGAAAAACTTAATTCACCATGATTTGAAAATTACTCATTGGACAAAGCTGTTTAATGCAGGGTGGATTATTCACTTCTCTTAACTCTCGCTGGGAATTTCGAATTTGTAGCTTTTAATCTTAAATAGCTATCAGATCAGTAGATATGATCTACCCTGAGAAGCTGGTAGTACCTGTGTTTCCAGCCTCTTCAGGTGGTAATCCTCATTTTGTTGGGGAATCCATAGGAAAAAGATTGTGCTGTGCTGCAGATAAGGAATGCTGACATCAGTATATAATTATATTTCAGGAATTCCTGTCTCCCAGCTCAGGGCTTGTTTTTCCTTTATCAGAATATCCCAGTAAATTTCAGCAGATGTACGAATCAAAATCAGTAGTGCACTGACAAGGCAAAACTTTGTCTAAATCTTAGATGCACAGAAATTTACTTTTCTCCTTGGAAAAGGGAAGGAAAAAGTATTGACTTTTCCAAATTGTATCCAGCCCATCTTTCCAGTTGAGAACAGCAGCACCATCCCAAGACTGAATCCAAACGCTATTCTTGAAAAAGCTGTCTTCCTATGGGTGTTACCTCTATAGGACTTTAATAAAGTACAGACCTTAATGAGTGGCCAATCTGATATGGAAAAAATGCAGATTAGTGGCAATTCATAGAATCATGTAATTGTTTTCATTGGAAGAGACCTTTCAGATCATTGAGTCCAACTGTTAACCCAGCACTGCCAGGTAACCACTAAACCATGTCCCTCAGCACCACATCTCCACAGCTTTGAAACCTCTCCAACCCCTGGACCACTGCCCTGGGCAGCCTGGGCCAGGCCTTGACAGCTGTTGCAGGGAAGAAATTGTTCCTTCTATCCAATCTAAACCTCCCCTGGCACAACTTGAGGCTGTTTCCTCTTGTCCTGTCACTTGCTCCTTGGGAGCAGAGATTGACCCCACCTGGCTCCAACCTCCTTCCAGGGAGCTGTTGAGAGTGAGAAGGTCTCCCCTGAGCCTTCTTTTCTCGAGGCTGAACAGCCCCAGGTCCCTCAGCGACTCCTCATGAGACTTATGGTCTAGACACTTCACCAGTTTCATTGGCCTCCTTTGCCCATGCTTCACCACCTCCATGTCCTTACTACAAGGAGATTGATGTGACATCAACATTAGCTTTGCAAATGTTTAGTTACTGCTCAGTTACAGGTTGAGCAAGGTGACAGTGAATCAGAAAATAGTGACTGCATAAGTAGCATTGTCAGGGCGTAAAACTAGAGAGCTAACAAAAGATGTTAAGACCTAATAAATGCTACAAAAAGCAAGAAGTGGACACTGGAAGTTATTTTTTCTGCTTCTGTGTCATGTGAGATTTATTCCCCCTCTCTACCATCAGTGCAGGTTTCCTAATTTTTCTTTTCTTCATGTGGTCCTTTCAGTTAAGCCCATGGACCATGTTTCGGGTGAACATTTATTGCTGCAAGTCAGCACAATATGGCAGCACTCTGACAGTGTTTTGGCTCATGTCTGTCATATCAATTTACAGTGAGGATATAGTGCAAGAATTAGGTTTAGAATGGAATAAAAAAATGATTTTTTTTCCCCTGAAGGAAATATACCCACGTCTTCTCTAGCAGCTAGATTCTTTGCACTGATAAAAACCTTTGCAAGTAATTACACATAGGACATAGTCCATAGCATTTCATTTTCATATGCTATAAATAAGCCAGGATCAATTGCAAGTCAAAATAATAAGGGCAACATGTATAAATTTTACATAGTATATTTCAGGAGATGTGCAAGCTGGTGGTAAACTCATTGGTCTGCAGTGGGGGAGAGCTTCTTGCAACAGGGACTCATGAGTCATACCATATCCTGGAAAGGTGTGCTCTCTGCACATGTGTTAAAGGTGCTTCCCTTAGGTTCTCTTCACAGAAACTGCTGGGTTTAATTGAGCATCTTTGGAAAGAAATCTTGACCTTTGTTTCCAGCAGCCTCATGAACTAATCCTCCCTCTTATGCAGTAGCCCATTGAATCTCAGTAATAACTCCCAACTGCTCAATAACTGATTCAGTCCCCAAATGCTCAAGTACCTGTGCAGAAAAGGAAAGCTCTTCATCCCTGCCCCTTACAGATGAGGATCCAGAGGCCCAGAGAAATTAAATACCATCAGACCTCATCAGCAAGTAATTCCAAAGGCTGAATCAATATTCTAAGACTAAGTAAAGGAAAAATGAGATGAGATTTTTGGTAGTGCTTCCGCATGTGAAAGCTGCACTTAAGGTCATATGGATGTCACAGCTTCCTGAATGTATATGTGCATACATGGGTACACACAGCACCCCTATTTATGTGATGTCCTGCAAGTTGAATTGTGGTCTATACTTAAAGAAGCTATAAATAGTTATCTTGAGCTTATCAAGCCATGTTGATAAGATTAATAACTAAAATGTTGGGGACAGGGAAGAGAATTATGGCTCGTTTAATCCTGAAGTTTATTCAAGGTCATTTGAGGGGAGAAACAACAGAAACAGAAATGGCCAGAAGTCACTATCTAGGGGAACTCAAGGCTATGCTTCATTAATGTAAGTTAGCAATGTAAGGATGAGGAAGGGTTTGTAAAGGATAAAAAGCTTGAGTTCCAAATCAGAAAAGAGGATTTATCAACAATGTCTTTCTATTTACTCAACACTTTTCATAGATCTTGGATCGGAGAGCTGCACACCCTTGTCCCTGCATTCACATTTAATTATCTTTGGCCAAGTGTTTGTTCCTTCCCCCAAACCTGGATTAACTGTTGTAGGTCCCCCCCTGCAGAGGGGTTTTGAAATCACAGACCTTAAGAGTTAACCAATACCACCTACTCAGTTATCAAAGCAGGACATAAAAACTTCCTCACTGGTTTCACTGGACATGTAAGCCAAGTTCCCACCCCTCCTCCCCCCCTGACAAATCCCTGCCCTATTGTTCTTATAAGGAAGTTGCCTCCTCAGATGTAGCAAAATAGTTTTTTCAGTGCCATGAAGTTCACTCTCGGGAAAGGTCAGAGTGATCACAAATGTTGACCTGACTGAACTGCAACATGTTTCTTGTACTGTGACCTTTTACAAGCCACCCCCAGAGCTGCTAACTGGTGGAAAAAAGAGCAAGTGAGGAAGCAATTGTCTTTATGCCAGTGCACTGGAACTGAAACTGTCACTGGACTGGCGTCCTGTTATCACTTCAAAAGTTGCCAAAGGCTCTCTGCAGCTGAAGTAAAACCCATCAGCCTTGCTTGTGTCTGTTACCTCAAATGTATGTATATATGTGTGTTTAAATCTCAGTTAAAAGGACATCCTTTCTACTTTAAATATAGTGTCTTAATTTTTTCCTTCTACAAATATTTTGAACTGTGTGACTTTTAGTTCATTTGGGATTAAGTGTACGGGACGCAGTAAGGCTGTTGACAGTGGTGAATGCAGTAAGGAACAAGGTGGTCAAGAAGCGGGGAAAGGCAGGAAGATGCTCCAGAAAAGAGGAAGTGTGAGAGTCAGTGGTTTCATACCAACAGGCGCGTGAAGGTGGGAGAGGTTAGAGAAGACTTTATACTTGCTGTATATATTAAATTCCTATGAGACCGTTTGTGGATGTAGTATAGGGTAGAAGTATTTTGCATCATACAAGCAGAGCTATCTATGTCAGTAAGTGTTATTTTCCTACCGCATAGCTTCCCTCAGTGCCTCCTTATTAGTATTAGCTGCTTGCCCAAGTACTCCAAAGATTTGTTGGGTTTTTTTCCCTATAGTTGCTAAAATCTGTATTGTCTTGGGGAAGTGGCTCTTTTCAGCAATGGAAATTTTCGAAGAATATATGTAATTACGAGGACCTCACTAACAGTTTAGGCAGTGAACTTCATGGTTTTTTCAGGACAATGAGACAGCCATTAAAAAAAGAAAATAAACACCATCTTGCTGTGTTTGAAAATGCATTAGAATGTGGGTGAGCAGTGGGCAGGGTGGAGGGGATTTCCCTACAGGTGAATAGAACTGTTAAGCCAAGTATTCTGGGCAAGCATCATTTCAGGTATTTATTCAGTTTACCTATATCCTGTCTACATTCATGTCCTCTGTGTTCTGGGTTATTTCAGGAGGCATGCAGCCCTTTGCAGAAAGCAAGAAGGAGGTCTGGGACCCCGATCAGAGAATGTCAGGTGTGTGTCGGCTTTATGTCAGCTGCAAACATAAGGCTGAATTTTACTTTCCTGTCCAAAGATCTAAGAAGTGACTGGTTTTGTACACACTTCAGTGACAGGTAAAATTATTCCTTTTATATAGTGTGAAACGTTGCTTGGTACATCTTGGTATTTTTGGCTGGAAGGCATTTTATCTGTATGAAATTATTACCATCATCCCTGCTCAGATTTCAAGATGTTGTGACAGGACAAGGGACAACAGGCACAAACTGGAACCCAGGAGATTCCATCTGAACAGGAGGAAAAACTTCTTTGTTGTGTGGGTGCCAGAGCCTGGCCCAGGCTGCCCAGAGAGGCTGGGGAGTCTCCTTCTCTGGAGAGATTCCAAACCCACCTGGACAGTGTGATCCTGGGCCCCTTACTCTGGGTGACCCTGCGGATGAGCAAAGGAGTTGGATGAAATGATCCCCAGAGGTCCCTTACAGCCCTTACCATGCTGGGATTCCATGAATCAACGCTGCTGCTGTTCTTGGATTGGCAGATTATCAGATTGTTGCTTCCTTGCTGCTCTAATACCATTAATTTCAATGCAGTTGTGGTGGCATGAAACTGGATGAATACATTGGTGAATCAGGTGTAGAAACTGTAAGTCCCTTCACTGTAGGGAAATGTAATTAAACTTAATAGGAGTTATGGTTTCTAAATGGAGATGTATGCTATTTTTGATAAGAATGGATTGTAGTGATTCAGTAGCAAGGCTCTCAACTATTGCTTTAGGTATATTGATTTTTTTTGTTACAAATTTCCATTTTTCTTAATGTTTCCTTATGTTTCCTAACTTGCTGGAAAACTTTTCTGTGGTACTGCTGATACTGAAATTGGATCAACACAGGGAGTCCAAGCTACTTAGAGAGTTCTGAAAACAGTCTGTTGCAAGCGTATATTTCATATTTACTCATTTGAGTTAAAAATATAAACAAACTATTAATAGCAGCTTTTTCACCAAATATGTTTGTACATGGAAAATGGTAGTAGTGGTCTCCCCATCCCTTGAGGGGTTTGAAAGCCATGTAGATGTGGTATTGAGGGACATGGTTTAGTGGTAACCTGGCAGTGCTGGGTTGGTGGTTGGACTCTGTCTTGGAGGTCTTTTCCAACCAGAATTATTCAATGATTCTAAGATTCTGTGGCCTTTGAAAAATAACAGACTTTTATCCAGCAGCTATTCCATTCTTCTCTCCAATAAACTTTTTATTTCTTTAAAAAAAGCCAAAAAAACCCCAAAGAAGACTTAATTCTAGTTAGCTGAATAAGCATCTCTGTGAGGGCATATAGTGATAGGTGGTGCAGTTGAGGAGGGCTAGAAAATGCAGAGCTGAAAGAGGGAAAAATGAGATGGAGTTCCTTTTGCTATTCAGAAGGAAACTTTGCCTTTACTGTCTTGTGTCAGTTGTTAGATTGTCACTGGGTGGCACTCACTTGCCAATTCATTGATTTGTACAAATAAATGAACAGTAACAATTAATTACACACTCCATGAGTACAGCTCGCTAGGAAGGCAGAAGCTGTGCAGACTTACGCAACCCCCTCCCTCCCCCCCAGTACCTGCTGTGTGATCAGGATCCTTATTAACATGCCAGGCTGTCTTTGGTGATTCCTGCTAGCTATTTTTTCATACTCTTTTGATTATGAACATGGAGCCCAGCTGAGTTCAGTGGAGCCACCCAGCAGCCTGAACACATGTAGCCTTTGGGGGGGGGAAGAAATTACTAGTACCATTATATATGTGCCATTGGAAATTCCTCATTTTCTATTTTCTGCATAAATTGCTTCTCATCTTTATCAGAGGACCTGATGTATACCTACAGTATATGGGCAAGCTCTATTCTTATCTCTTAAGTTTAGCTCTCAGCTTCTACATGAAAGAAATTGAAAAGGTTAGGTCAGGCATTTACACAAGGAATTTCAAAGCTGTTGACACACCTCGTCAATGCTCAGACTCAAAGGACAGTGCCTGCTTTCCGTCTGGGTAATTGTTAAAGGGAGACTAGACCTGTGACCTCCATGGTCAAACCAAAGGGCTTTCGTATAGGATGAAAGGTCTGAGTGACTAGCTGAGAGTTTTTACAAGATGCTGTGGATTCTTTGAAACAGTTTGGGAGCTGACAGTGAGGCACGGAGGACATGTCATACCTAGGTCTTTGGGGAAAGGCCCAAGGGAGCTCTGCCGCTGACTCCACAGCCACCTGGAAAGGAACATCAGAAAGAGTAGATGAGAATGTCTTAAGGAGAGGCTAGACTCAACAAAAGCAGGGTGGCAGGATAATTTTCTATATCAGAGTCTAGCCTTTTTGATATACAAAAAAGCAGAAGCTATAGGTTATGGAGAAGCTGGTTGAGGTCAGAGGCTTATGAAGTCAATAAAAGTAGTGGGTGCCAACACTTCTTGCCTTTACCATTAGGCACCTGTGTTTATATCCAGATGTATGAGTTAGTTCCTGGATGAGCCCTCTTGGCAATTGCAGGGTGAACTCACCTCCTCAGCCTGGCCGCACTGCTTACGAGGCACAGTTGGTCTCAGTGGGTTTGGGAGCTGTGGCTTTATTTAAAGCAGTGCTGAGTATTTTGATGATCTTCCCAGCAGGCCAAGATGAATGCTCAGAATCATGAGCTGCAGTTCCTCCTTTTAATTCTATTTATATCCCTTACCCAAATTAAAGAAGCCAATAGTATAACATTTTTTCAAGCCCTTTGCTTCAGGATGTAAGTGCAGCAGCAGGTAGATTGCTGTAGCATAGCTTCTTGTTTGTGGGATGTGGTGGTCAGCTTTTACCTGAGCCTGTCAAAGCTACTAGGAAAAAATACAGTGCAGGAACTGGCCAAAGTCTATAGAACTCTCCCTTCTGAATGGTGGTATTTTCCCATCTGATAAATGATTTTTATTTGTATTCTGTTCATTCTTTATCTCTGATATCTTTTACATGCAGTGTTTGTTGTGCTTAAGGCACAAGTGGAATGTTCATGAAAAGATTCAGCTATAACTCTATTGAGTCAATAGAGGTGTTTTTCCTTCCCATTACCTACCATGGTGCTGACATTTTATTGCTTGCTGAGATAGGAGACAACAAGAGGGAAAATTGAGTCATTTTATTCCCATATCTAAAAATAAAACCCCCAAGAATGCATTGCAAAAGAACAAGTAATTGCTGCAGAATTCACAAACTCCATTGCTCATTGAAGGGAGAATATTCTGCAGATGAAATATCTGGAACTGAATAACTGCAATGTTGCAGGTCTGTTGAAATGCTAGGACTTACCTGTGTCCTTTCTTTTAATAGATGTCTCTACCTGATGTCAGATAGGTGTATAAATGTATTGTGACATTTTAGGTGCTTTTATCATTGTAGAAAGCTTCAGGTATATTAACAAGTCTAGCTTTCCAGCAGCCTGAAAGGTGGGGAAGTGTCTCCCATTACAAATAAGGATAAAGGACTGGTCGATTAATCAGGTTGGTCAAGGTCGCACAGCAAGTTTGTGGCAAAACTGAATGAACCCAGATTTCTTGATCATTCGGAGAAGAAAAGTAATCGTCATAAAATGAGACAAATTTATGAAACTTGGCCAAACCTGAAGCCGTAAGGATGCAATGCAAAGATTATTGTGCTCTGAAATACACGGACTTCTACTGTACTGCTAGTCAGCCTTAGCATGCTTTGAAAAGAAAAGCTGTAAAGGCACACCTTCTGCAGCCACCAGTTGCCATAGTGAGGAAGGAAAAGGGGTTGTCTTACTGCTTCTAAAAATGTTTGATGGGCAGGGAAAAATCCAGAAAAGCAGAGACAAAGAACATGGCTGTTAACTATTAATGTAAACCATAGGGCATCCTTAGAAATCTTAAACAATTACAAGTTAAAAATACTAAGCTACTCTCCTATATTCAATCTTTGAGAATATGGCTTCTGAAAGCCAGTTTTTTCTAATTTCAGTCACATTTCTGCTGCCCCTGTCAAAGTTAGGAACAGTCTTGAGCTATCTCTAAATCCTGGGTGCTGTTAACAGCCCTGTTCAAAGCCCTGTGTAAGCAGGAGGCTGCCGGTTAAGAGGTGGGGTTAGAGCTGCGCAATAAAAAACATTTGAAACAAGAGTTTATGAACCTTACAAAACTTGGGATTTTGCTGCAGCTTTGAGAACCATCTACTGGACCTTTACTTGCTGATTCATTATTGACCATATGCCAACAGACCATTGCTGTTTGAGACATTGCCCTGTCAAGGTGTCCCTTAAAAGAGTCAGGTGAACAAGTTAGTTGCTGCTCTGGCAAGATGCAAGCAGTGTCTTCTCTCTTGAGTTATTGAGGTGGAACAAAGGTAGCATGGTGAAATCCAGGTCTGTCCTGTAGCATAGTGATGAACTCTGTGTGGGCTGTTAATTCTGGAACTCTTGTTGCCAGTTCCCTTCAGTAAAATGTCAGGCAGAAGAGACATAAACTGCATTCTCTGTCTTCACACTATTTCTGTCAAGGCAAAAACTGGTGCAGGAGAAAACCTGCAAGACTAAATTCACATGGAATGGGATTCAGGTTTTGGCTGTGGTTTGGTTGAAAGTTCTGCTGGTTTTCATGGTTGGTTGGTTGTGTTGGTGGGGTTTTTAATTTATTTTTTTTTATTTTCTCAAGGTAGCTTATGGATGTAAAAGCATCTGTTCACTGAAGTAATATTAAAAAAAATATTACCCTTGGTTTCTAGGAAACAAAGATGAATTTTCAGTAGACACTGATAAGTCCTGAGTCTGCAGTTTGACAAATCATCCAGCTATGTGGTAATATACAAATGACTTTTTAGTTAGTGTTCTTCATAGGAGCTCAGTAAAAATCTTCACTATCTGAACTTGACTACTGTTTGGGGAAAAAGCAGTTATCAGTGTAGACATCTAGTCTAAGATGTAGTTTAACTTCCCAAGTTACCTTGTAAATAAGTGACAACACAACATCTGAGCTGGCAGTGTGCTCTTGGTTACAAGAAGGCCAGTGGTCTTCTGGAGTGCATTCAGGGGAGTGTGGCTAAAAGGTTGAGTCAGGTTCTCTTCCTCCCCCTCTACTGTGCCCTAGTGAGGCCACATCTGGAGTATTGTGTCCAGTTCTGGGCTCCCAAGTTTGAGAGAGACTGGGAACTATGAGAGGGAGTCCATCAGAGGCTACAAAGATGCTGAGGAGACTGGACCTTCTCTGTGCTGAGAGCCCTGGGGCGCTCTAGCCTGTAGAAGACTGAGAGGGGATCTAATGAATGTTGAACAATAGCTGAAGGGCAGGGTGTAAGAGGCTGGGGCCAGACTCTTTTCAGTGGCGCCCAGTGACAGGCCAAGGGGCAACGGGCACAAATTGGAATCCAGGAGGTTCTGTCTGAATAGGAGGAAAAACTTCTTTGCCGTGAGGGTGGCAGAGCCTGGCCCAGGCTGCCCAGAGAGGCTGGGTAGTCTCCTTCTCTGGAGAGATTCCAAACCCACCTGGACAGTGTGATACTAGGCCCCCTGCTCTGGGTGACCCTGCGGATGAGATGATCTCCAGAGGTCTCCTCCAACCCCCACTATTCTGTGATTCTGTGTAATATCTTGGGCACTGCCTTCCAAAAGGTTTAATCCTTTGTCGGAATATTCAGAGCTGCAGGAAGATCGTTATAATTTTCTCCTCTATTTCAAGGGATAGTTCCATCAAATGAAAAAAGTGCAGACAGTATTTCATTCATCAGGTAGAACCTAAGAAGTGGGGCATTGGAATCCTCTCTCAGTGTACTGGTTTCATTACTTCTTCAGTCCACTGAAGTGCTCTTAAAAAGTTTTCTGGAGGCAATGGGAAGTAGACTAGAGTATGAGACTGGTAATGGGTCTGCACCAAAAGAGTACATCTCCTTTGTCCTGGGAGCACCCATCATCATTCGTGTGCATTTGAATTCCTGTTCCTGGATCATTGTGACACTTCCTTCTGGGTTTAGAAGAACTATTTGCTTCTCCACCTCCTTGTTAAAGGAGAACCTTGGTACCTGGAAAGGAACCTGATGGAAACCAGTCTGTCTAGTGAAAGGGCATCAGGAGCTGATCCCTTACTACATTTAGGCTTCTTACAGGTTGCTCTTTCTGCATGTGAATCATGCAGGGGAGCAGTATGTCCCGACACTTGGAGATCTCGACATTTCTAGGCTACTATCTCCATTTACTACTTGCATTAGAGCAGGGATAAGAGGAGTTATCTTGCCAGATGGGAGGTACAGGCTGCAATTTAGCAAAGATAACCCAAAATAAAACTCCAAGCAGAAATAAGGAGATTTCTGTCTTTCCACTAATCCCTAATCATTTTGCCACTTACCGGTTATTTAACCAATGAATTTATGTTCCGGGTTTGAGCGGCTGCAGGGAGCAAGGGCTGGGAAGAAGTGTTTGAAAGTGGCATCTGTCTGTTAGCGGTAATTAAGCCGAAATATGCAAAGTTTTAGAGTTTTAACTGCACCCGTTAAGCTGTTGATGAGCAGTAAAATCTCTGATTAAATTTGAAGCGGAGGGAAATGGGCCAGCTTCCTGATACGGGAGGCTGAGGGAGTGGAGCGTGCGCAATTATGTGTGCTAGAGGGGGGACCGCACATCCGGGCAGTGAGAATTGGAGCCAGCCTCAGCTCACCACTGCTCACCGTGGAGCTGGCTTCGGGGCTCTGTTCTGTGCTGACTGCCAGCCTCCAAACTTCAGCATGGTGAAGACACATGGAATGGAGGTGAATGGCTTTACACAGCTTTATTTTTCTGATGTACATACATGCCACAAACAGGGAGACTTTTTTTCCCATTTTGTTTCTTGCTCTCTCAAAGCACGTGGATTCCTTGGGCAAAGTGTAATGTGCTGGTGGACATTTCTCTATCTTGGAATGGCAGTTGTGAGGGTGAATGTATATTTTTATAGCATTCTGAAAGCTCTGAATCCCTGTGTAAAGGCAATTAATTGTTAACCCAGTAAATAGAAGTATTAATTATCTAACTTACCACTCCTGCCTGGCTCCCATCCCTTCTTTTCTAACCATTTGGCAGGTCACTTCCTGGGTGCACCAGAGGCATCATTCCCTAACATGGGAAGTGTCACAGAGCTCTGAGTAATGAATGAGCCCATTACAACTTTACAGTAGAGGAACCAGGTTAATCCTTTGTCAAATCAGTGCACACAGTGTCCTCCTTCCTTGTTCCCATTACTCAAGGGGTGACAGCAGTTTCCACAACCTTTCAGGTAACCACTGATGCATGTTTAGGACAGAGATAGGTATGACGGTGCACATAGGCCTTCAGATCCTGTCACAGGGGAACAAAGCTGACAGAAGCTGACAGCAGTGACTAAAGCTATGAGCAACTTTCTTTGAAACAATCCTTTAGGAAACAAAAACAAAACATCAAAACATACACACAAAGAAAAAACAATTACATGAAACCAAACCTGTTTCAAGTTCTGAAGGTTTCATTTCATTAAACCCTTGAACATCCCAAACCTATTGCTTTGAGACAGGTGTCTGTAGTGAGAGGGAAGTACATTTATACAATCTTTCACCCAGCAGATTCTCAGAGTTCATTACTGGATCTTGATATGAAGAGTAGCCACCTTAAAGGTGAAAAACAACAGCTTTGTGTTACAGTGGAGTGTATGTAACCTCACCATAGCTGAGGGTGGGTAACAGGGTGTATTATTGAACAGATAGTTAAAGGGGGAGATCTTTTCAAAAGAGCATTTGTAGAGGACATCAGAGCATTATTTTTGTTTCTGAGGAGGAAAGTCTGAGAGCCCTGGGGCTGTTTAAGTGGAAAAGAGATGACAGAGGATCTGATTAATTTCTAAAGGGTGGGGGTCAAGAGGCTGGGGCCAGCCTCTTCAGTGTTGCCCAGTGACAGGCCAAGGGGCAACAGGCACAAACTGGAAACAAGGAGGTTCTGTCTGAATAGAAGGAAAAACTTCTTTGCTGTGAGGGTGGCAGAGCCTGGCCCAGGCTGCCCAGAGAGGCTGGGGGGTCTCCTTCTCTGGAGGGATTCCA
>JAAGNO010025127.1:0-52966 GCA_033439905.1 Ceryle rudis
TTTTTTTTTTAAGTTAACAACTTTTTGAACATCACCAATGGTTCATTTTTGAGATCACACTGAGCTCCCTGTGAAGAGAGTTTTCCTAATAGTTAAATTCTGTATTACTCTATTACTTAACTATGAATTACTAATTTCCTAATAATTTTTTTTTTTTTTTTAATTCTGAATTATTACGAGGCTTTCTAGGACAATTGTATTCAACTCTTTCTCCTCATGAAAGGCCCAGTAAAGTATTAATATAGTTACTGAAATCTTTACTGATAACACTTAATAAATCTTTCCCACTATTTTTTAGCTCCCATTGTTATTCTTATGCAATAATTATTTTTTATGGTTTATAATTTGAAACTGCAGTATGAATACATTTTATAAATAGAAGCATTTTTCATCTTTCACCTTCAAAAATTTGAACATACTAGCACACAGTTTAGAGGTTAAATCGCTATCCTAACAATCTCTCCTTATTGAAACAAAAAGGCAGCAACATTCCTTCCAGATGTGCAATAAGCAGAGTCACTCTGTTCCCAGAGGATGCAAGAACTCAAAGGCTGATGCCAAGAAGCCCTGCCAGATACACTTCACAAAAAATATTTGATGAATTACTATAGTGAGCATCAACATTTCAGATAAATGATTGAAAATAAGCTAGTTTATATCTCAATGGAGAGGATAAATTTCCTTTTTCTTTTGGGAACTTGAAGTATGGAGAAAGCTGTTGACCATTCCACCTCTCACTGAACTAACATTTTACTAAAAATGTGTTGCTTTCCAAATTTCCTTTCACTGTGACTCAATAAATTTAGTGAGAGAGAAAGAAGATGTCTACAAAAATTCTTATACAACAATATGACAACCAAGTGATTTGTAAACTGCCTGAATGTGTACAGAAGATGGAAATTACTGATCTGCAATGTTAAACACATAACTAACTTACAAATGCTGTGAAACTTCAAAAATGAAAAAAAAGCAAGCTTCAAAAAGGTTCCACTGTTGATTAGTATATACAGACTCCACTACATTATGAACAAATCTGATTACAAGATGGGCTGTGAATAAATGTTGACATGAATGAATATTATTTAAAAATCATCAGTGTGGCAATTTTTATCAGAAAAATTCTTCTGTGATAAACCAGAAGCAACAAGTATGGCCACACATTGGTTAGAAGCTTTCAATTCTACAACTATGAAAGCTGATCTCACATTTTCTCTTGTATTTGTGAGTATGGGGCAAGCTAACCTTCATCAAAAGTATCTACATGCAATAACACATTTTTAAGGGAAGAAAGACACAAAGTGTTTTAACTTTTGACTGTCAAGGAGAAGCTAATAAAGAACTTTCAAGATTGTTACAAGAATCAGCCAGCAATCACACAGATTCATTTTGCATGTCTCCAGTGATGAAATAATTGCAACTGCTTAGAACAGATTTCAAAATAGCATTATCAGCTATGAAAGAGTCAGAATCAATGTCCCCTTCATGCTCCTAAATATTTTTGGGACTATTCAAGTGGCTTAAAACAAATACAATTTATGCATAAGAAACTCTTTTGGCTAAAAACATGAGGGTTTATTACCACATTTCTTTACTGGCACAAAATCTGAGAAAAGCCTCAAGGTGCAAATGATCTGCAGTCTATTTAACATCATGGTTATTTATTTTTATGGGCACTCATTATTACTCTTTACCCTAAATTATAGGTATATTCCTGGCTCCATTTCCCACTGTTCTGTAATCTTTACAATAATATGTTTTTTCAGGTTTCCAAATCCTCCTCAATACCTCATCGATCAAAAATGCACATAACATCCACTAGTTGTTATACTGGGCAGAGACAGCAAACCATGGAACCATAGCCTGGATCCCAGATAGAGACTTCACTTATATCTCAGTACTGGGCTATATGCCATAACTTGGGTATCATTTACTAAGAAGACCTGTTTTGCAATATCTTAACCAGAGTCTTTACATACAAACTGATATGCACTGAATTTGTGTTTAAATACCACAGTTCCTATTTTATTATGGATTATGTGCTGAACTAGTTCTGTCAAGTTGAGAACAGTATGCCATAATTTTGACTAAGTCTAAGAACATGCATCTTTTTCCATGGAAACAGTATTGCAAAGTATGCCCATTTTTCCTGTCACAGAAAATTTTCATGAATATTTTGATAAACAGCTGTTACGCTATAGCAGTTTACAGCCATAATAGCATCAGTTTCAGCAAAGAAATGACACAGCATCAGAAGTGATCACATAACACTTAATTATTTTTCTGAACCACTCAGGAAAATATAGCATGGATCATTTTGATTTTTGGGTTTACTGGACGGGAAAAAACTTGTGCTTTGATGAAAAAGCCTTTGGCTTGCTCATCATCTACCCATTAAAGCTGAGCTGGGCTGTTGTCACTCTCTTCACAATACCTTTAGAGACGAGTGGGTTTGAACAGACTAAATGATACAGTATTGCTCCTTTCCTGGAACTGTGTTTTGTAATTGCTGAAAAGAAAGGCTGTTACAAAAAGAGGGATTTTTTTAGTAAAAGAAAGTCTTTTTAATGGCACTACATTGCATATGCAAATGAAAACCATTTATTAAAATGGGAATTGTACATCACCAAAAAAAACACAACAACCCACTACAGAAGAAAGTCTCCAGCAAGATCTCTATGATTTAGAAGAAACTAACCTCTACAGACTCTTTTGAAGATTGTAGCCTATCTTCATTGAAGGCTCCCTGACATGTTTAGGAGGATAATGATGTCAGATGCCTAGAACTGTTAACTCTCACCTGCCTGTCTACATCCCTCTCACCTATTTCTTGTATTTCTTTTATACTTCATGAGATTTAGTCATCAGGCTTAAGAACTATGTATTGAACTACACAGGCTGCAAATACCATGCAGTGCTTGTGACCATGCTTAATATGCTCATTTTATCCTGCAGGAAGTTTTAAAAGGTGTACACATAGATTGCATAAATAGGAGATAAGTGACATGGGAAAGTCAGAATGATCCAGACATGAGAACTAACTCTTGGTACCATAAAACAAGAACTTTCTAGACAGCAGTGATAAAGGACATATCATTAACATTATCCAAGAAGCACATATGGATTTGATGTAAACCTTTGTATTGGATGAAGTGTTCTATTTATTAAATTCATGGACCAAGAATTAGTATACTTAAGCCACAGATATTTTGGCTTCACCATTGCTTCACCTGCTCAAATATTAAAGTAAAGAAAACAGTATTTTCTTCCTTTTATTCACAGTCTGGTTTTGTCCATTTAACTAAGTAAATGCATTGGGACATGGATAACTTCTTGCTACACACATGCTTAACAATGAGCCCATAAAAGATTTCATGATACTCAAATAAGGTGACAATATAGCTGCACAAGAAACTTGCTCTTGTTTATACATTCAAAAGGAGAAAGTGTAACATTCTCAAGAAGAGTAAAGGAAAAATAGTAGTACCTGAACCCCTTAACTATTAACTATTCTCCTAAGGACCATATTAATAATATATATAAAATTCTTCCTATGTTTCAATAAGAAACTGTAGTGGACAGCATCAACTTTTCAGTAGACTTGACACGCACATGAATAGCAGATAAAATTACAAACTTGGTAAATTCTGCAATAAACTTTCTGTGAAAAGCAGCATAAATTCATTTGTTTTCTCTTAGAACCATCTTTCTAATGTTAAAAAGAGGTAAAAAAAAAAAAAAAAAAAGGGGGGGGGGGAAAGACAAGGCAATCCTCTGATGAGATTCAGCAAGTAACCCTTCTGTATTACTCTCACCTGAGTTGAGGATGCATATGACACGTCATTACCACACACGTATTTAGATAGATTCTGAGCCATGGTAGGCTGAAGTCAAGAAAAGGAACACATCCCATGACCTGAATTATGAAATCTTTCTCTAAACAAATACAAAGACTGGAGACGGCAGGTGCCAGATCCTTTGTTAATTGTGCCCCAAGGCTCCAAAGCTCCCTGCCTTATGACATTAGATCAAGTTCTCTTCTTTCTCAGCTTTCAAAATTCCCATTCTTTCAAGCTTTTTCATGTGCTTAGCCAAGTTCCACAGATTATTGCATTGTAAGTGCCCAGAGACACTCTACATAAAAGATACTTCATAAATGCAGATTGCTTTGTTAATCAGAATCTCTCACTCTATCTGGCTCATTAACCAAAGCAGCTTTTCTAGCCTTTCCCAGTGCTGCTAGTTTTTATCTTTTTTTTAACTTTTTTTTTTTTTTATTAAGCATCAAGGTAAAAACATACAAAAAAATGAAACATCAACTTAATTCAGCTATGCAACAAGATAAGGAAATGTAGATGGAGGCTTTAAATCAGGAAGATTTTGTAATTGCTCAAAAGCGCACCCAAACTCATAAAATGCAAGCTTATTATTTCATGGTTCACTCAGGCAACCTGTGGGATTGTTCTTAAAGTTCTTCTGGCTTTACATACTCATATGTAATTTCTTTTATGTTTGTATGAGATAACAATACTGCTTGTCTAGGCTTCTAACAGGGTATTAGATTTACATGAGGGAAAAGGTAAAAAGCATGAGTTGACTAATGAAATCTGTAAGATTTTTTGTCTAAATATTGGAGTGATTGTCAAGAAGACATAAGTTCTGACCGTATTTCATCTCCAAATTATGATTGTCACTGTTCATAGACTAAAAGAAATCTGACAGCCATCCTAAGATTTAAGATTCTTAAGAATCTTTTCAATGACATATTTCAGTGCATTTGATTACTGAAATTACAATGTGATCTATTTCACAGTGTCCCCCCCCCGCCCTTGCTTTCTAATTTAAACGTTATCTATCAAGATTTCATTAAAGAGGTTGAATCTCATCAAACTGCACTTAGGCATCTCCAAGTCTATTTCCAAATCAAGAATCACCAAAATACTGATGATGATCAATCAAAACATTTTAACTACTTTAAAAGAAGAAAAAAGTTTGCATATGTCTTGGATAGAATTCATCGGTAAACTTCCATTTATTCTGTTGCCATGTAAAGCTTGGCAATCAAGATCAAAATACTCAAAATCAGTATTTGGATGAAGGCTTCCTAGTATCTGTCTAGGCACTATGGGAAATGTTTACACTTACAAAGAAGTAAGTCTCCTTCTGAGTTACTATCCTAACATACTGTCAACAAGCTTTTAAGCTACTTGAGGTTATGCTTTAGGACATGATACAAAACTGACATATTGTCCAGCTGTAATGCTCAGAAATCTGTGGCCAGCTGACTAGGTTTTACCTATAGGAAAAGGAATATTTAGCTGCTTCCACACTGACCTAAATTTGCTCCCAAGATGTCTAAGCTTAGTAGTAAGGAATACAGTTGTAACTTAGCGAGCAGGAAGGGAAGATCTGTAGAGATGAAGGTGCTTTCCTCAGAAGGCCGGCACATAATGGCTAATACAGAGATCATATTATTTGTATACATACATAGCACCTCATACTTGTTTTCATGGGGCACTTCAAAGTACCAGGTATCTCCCTGTCATGTTTAGTGTAGGAGTGAGACGTTTGCCTGCCAGAGCTCAAGGGTTTTTCTGAGCAGTTTTGCCAAGTCTAAGATGCGTCCTGTCTCAGGGACCTGGCTAAGGGGCTTGCAACTGACACGCTCATGTCTATCTCAGAGCCCACCTATGGGGCTCCCACCCCATATGGTAGTTACCCATTTCAGAGCCTGGTTAAGGACTTATGCTGAGATAGTTTAAAAGTTTAACAGGCAGGTTTTATTTATTAAAGTGACAGAGAGGTCTGGAATTGCCATTGATAAATGCACTAACTGCAAAAGGATAATCAAGCTTGAGTAAACAATTCCCACGTAAAATATGATGCAATGGGAGGCGCAGGCCTGAGTTACAGCGCTGATAGATAACAGAAATAAAACGTGTACCATATATTGAAGGTGCAATTCTTACCAAGAAGGCTTTCCTGTCTTGGGAGGAGGAAGAGGAGCACAGCCTGTCCACGACCTCAGCTGGACTTTTCAGTCTTACCCCCCCCCCCCCCCAACCCCCCACCTGAGAGCTGTATTCCCTTTGTGATTGTTATATCCTAATTCTGTCTGTCCCTGCCTGCCTTCTAGGTGGCATTTAGCATGATTTGGGTGGAGAGTTGAGTAGCAGTCATTTATGTTTAGCATGTACTCCATTAGGCTCATTACCATACTGAGGGATGTAAACTTTCATCATAGAATGGCTTAGGCTGGATGGGACCTTAGAGATCATCTAATCCAACCTTCCCACCATGGGCAAGGACACCTTTCAACTATTCTAAGTTGCTTAAGACCTCATCTACCCTGGCCTTGAACACCTCCAGGGAAGGGGCATCCACAACCCCTCTGGGCAATGTATTTCAGAGTCTCACCACCCTTGTACTGAACAGCTTTTTCCTAAGATCCAATCTAAACCTTTTTTCAATCAGTTTAAAACAGTTTCCCCTCATTCTATTGCTGGACTTTAATAGCAATTTTGCTATTAATTAGGCAAAGGTCCCTGTTCAGACACTCCAGCCTGCAAGATTTGTTTGCACCTGTTGGTTTAGCCAAAACAGGGCCATCCTATCTTCATAAAACTCCCTCCTCCAGCCATTTTTTGGCTTAGCAGATCTCCAAAGGAGAATCCCCATCCTTTATTGTATGCAACAGAAAACATAGTGACCAAAGATGAGAAAAAGGCTGAAGTACCGAATGCTTTCTTTGCAGTAATTCTCTGAGTGTCCACCCCCCTGAGCTGGATGGTAGGTGCCAGAATGAAGCCCCCATAATCCAAGAGGAAATGGTCAGTGACCACAGAGTATGTCCAAAGAAGGGCAACAAAGCTGGTGAGGGGTTTAGAGCCCAAGTGTTAAGAGAAGCACCTGTGAGAACCGGGGTTGTTTATCCTGGAGAAGAGGAGGTTTAGGGGAGAACTTATTGCTCTCTACAGCTACCTGAAAGGTGGGGTTAGGTCGCTTCTCCCAAGTAACAAGAAATAGGACAAGAAGAAACTGTCTCAAGTTGCACTAAAGGAGGTTTAGGCTGGATATTAGGAAAAATTTCCTCACTGAACAGTTTGTAAACAATGGAACAGGCTGCGCAAGGCAGTGGGGGAATCACCATCCCTGAAGGAAAAGACATGTAGATGTTATGCTGAGGGACAAGGTTTAGTGGTAACCTTGTAAGTAAAGACTTGGCCGAAAATCTGAAAAGCCTCATCATATATCAAGCCATATGTGCATGACTAAAACACCCACAGATAGTTGTTTTAAAGCATAGAAATGCCCAGCACGTGTATGGATTTCCTCTTTGTGATCTGTGCAGATTTAACTACAGCCTGTGGGAAAAAACTGCCTAGAGATTCCTCTCTTGTGCTAATGTATTTGCTTCTAACACAGTACTTCTGAACTACAGATTAGGGAAGCCATTCCCTAGATTGATTGAAAAATCTTTTGTATTAAGCTTATGAAATCTAGGAATTGACAAGAAACAAAAATCAGATGTCTTTTTTCATTAGGAAATACTATAGAATAGTATTTGAAAAAAATAAGATTTATCTAAAAATCCATAAATTAGGGCAATTGAGAATACCTACAAACTAAAATTCAATAGTTTGCTTTGAAACTTAAGAAAAATATTCCAGGCCCTTGAAGAAAAAACAGTAACAAAACAAGTAACAACTTAAGATAAAGAATGCACTAATTCTTTTACTTGTAAAGTATAAATGTTAGCTCAACCACCGATATTTTCATTTTTGCTTTGCATTTCACTTTTTGCTCCATCATCATCTTAAAAATATTTACAATGAAAGGTAAAATTAGTTTCAACTTCACAGATCAAAATTATTTATTTTGTGCCTTATTATGTGCCTTTATTTATTTAAAAGTACTTTCTGAAGAAGAAATCAGTTAAAATTCAGTACTATCAGAATAATTCTGTTTGAATTTTAAATAACTTCTACAATATCAACCCAAATAGTTATACAGATTTTAAAGCCAGGTTCCTTACTGTCAAGACATGATTTTATGAATCAGATGTTATTTGCCTCCCCAAATTGTCTACATAGGATCGAAGCAGTGCACAACTTTTTAAGCTAACTTAGAAACAGGCACTTTCTAAAATTTCTGCAGAATACCTCTATGTTTGGTCTCCCCCATACAGAACAACAAATCCTGAACAACCTCCAGAACTTCACAGTAGCAGTATTAATGCTTCAACTTTTCTGCCTGTGGTAGCAAAAAAAAAGGATGATGGAGTAAGATTTGAATTCCTGGTGAAATGCTGTAACTTCTTTAGGGGGTTGACATTAGATCCTAAATATTAATCTATCAGGAATGTATTATCTCTATGCGGGATGGACAATTTAAAGTTACAAGTGCATTCCTGCTTGTGACTTCCTATATGGATCTCCCACTCAGTGCATTTCTTGCTACCATATCAGCCACAAGAAGCTGACATCTCCATTCTTACTGACCAAGTCAGCATGAGGACTCTTTCAAATTTTCTTTGTACTCTGTGAAACATACCTGCACTTTGCATTTTTTCTTTATTTGCCAAACTGCAATTCATATGTCAGCTTCTCATGGGAACTTTTTCTGCCGGAATGGTGTTTCCCCTGTCTCCCAAACAAAGGCCGTTGACAAGTCTTGCAATCTATTTTAACTAGTTCACTTCATCCAGATCTAAACAGCTAGCTGTTTCCACTAACCATGCAGACAGAACTAAAAAAAAATACATGAGTTGTCAGAAAATGAGGATTTACAGACATGAACAATGTTTCAAGCACTCTCACCTTTGTAGCATCCCTTGACTTTCTAATTCTGTTCATTTGTAGAACTACTGAAAAAAACCATTATAGTCCCTTATCGCAAAGAGATTTTTCAACACACACACACAAAAATAATTTAGCTGACAGCTTCTCTTTTGTATTATTATTAAACTCACCTTGGTAAGTTTACTTTTTATAATGACATAGTGTAACAAATGTGAAAAGAAACCCAATGCTATGACTACCAGTTAGGAGAGGGACTCCTTCAGCTATCCTCTATGTTTCTACTGTCATTGTTATCTAGCACCAGACTACATGGCAGAGGCAAACTCTATATCCACAATTAGCAGCTGAGTGGATATCTACATATCTCCTTTTTGCCTTACTGTTATTTCACCTGGGTGTTTTTTGGTTTTTTTTGTTTTGTTTTGTTTTTTGTTGTGGTTTTGTTTTTTTTTTTTTTGGACACATCATATTCTTTACATCAGTAATGGTTAACATTAGACAGCACCAAATTGCTTCTGAATGATCTAATAGCTTATATTTGATCTATTTATTATAAAGCTGCTCTCTTTTTCACCTCGTGGAATTTATCGCTCACTGCCTTTAAGAAGGAGACAAACTGGCAACTTAATTGGGTAGGTTTGGGAGGAGTGGTGGGGTGCATTTGTTTGATTTGGAGGGGTTGATTTCTGTTTTAAGATAGATTCCAGCTCATCCATCTGGGCACAAGGGATTATTTCCATTGAGCCCACTCCTTGTATTTCATGGAAACAAAAATGTCTGTTAAGACAGGCTGCTGCCAATCACAGTTCAACAGAAAGACCATCTGGGATTTGTCTTCTTCCAATGAGAAAGAGGTAGAGGAGTGATAGATGCAGTTTTTCTGAGCACTTCTCTAAATACAGAACTAAAGCTATTACAGTCACCACTGCTGTGGCAGCTGGTGGTAAGGAAGCTAACCTAGCGTGGGGAAATCCAGCACATTGGCATGGTAGCCCTGTAATTTGGTACACACATTCTAACTCCACTCAGACAAGATATGAACACTAATTTATTTCTCTATTAATTTTGAGAAGCCATGTCTACTACCAGAAATTATTCTGAAAGAGCTAACTCGGGCCATGTGCTCTTTCCACCTCTGAATGTCACTCAATACTGAGCAAAAGCAAAAGAAAAAAATCAGGGGATGAAGTCTTGCTTAGTGTTTAAGTAGACATCGCAAGGGTTGCTTGCATCCCCCCTCTACATAGCATGCCTGTGAAAGGACTCTTACTAGCCTTACATTCTTTCAGCCTACTGTGCTAAATATCATCATTACATTGGGTAGGCATTCTAACAGAACTGCAATACAAATCTGTTTCACTTGAGAAGCAAAGCTTACAGTTCCTTAGGTTTTATAACATAGCGCTTAGTACAAATTTGCTGAATTTTTCCAGTGCTTCACTATGTGATTTTAGGAGTCTATTTTCCCCAGTGGCATGCAAGTACTAAAATTGCACTGCATTGCATTTTGCTCTCAGTAGGTGGGAAAGTGCACACGCAATGGTTTTTTTTTTTCATTCTTTATTTCAGTTTTATGCAGCCACAGGTGGGGGGTCTTTCAGGTGGCTGCCCAGGTTTACTAGGCACTTTAAAGTCATAGACAAGCTTTCTTAAAAGGGTCTTAGGAAACATACCAATGTTGTCAATCACGCAGTAAAAGAATTTTATCCTGTGTAAATAGAAATAACTTCCAAAGTCTCTCAAACTGTAAAAGGCAACACAATGAACATCAATAAAAAGAGGCATCAGCCATCCTCCATTTGTTAAGGGACATAAACCAGCTTCATTTGTTTATACTTATTGTTTACCTCTATGTCTCCTCCCCTTCTTCTCCCTAGGTGTGATCTCTCTGCTTAAAGGCATACAAAGCTAATGAAGGATGTCATGGTACTCCTATCACTGACTTTTTTAGTATTGAGGCTACTAACAGACCACAACAATATCACAAAATAGGGAAAAAAAAAAAAAAGGGAAGCTGTCAGCCTATTTAACATTTGCTTTCAGAGCTCTGAAAGGAACTTTGATCAGCAAACATATCATTAGAACATGAATACAGATATTCATATCCTATCAAATGTTGACAGCTTTCTCTTCTTGCATAAGAACATGCAATGAAATCATAGAAAGATACCCCTTTCTTTCCCAAAGGCAAAATTAAAGAAAAGAATCTTTACCCACTCCTAGCACAACGCGCACACACTGAACAAAGAAATGCAAAATACTCTGCATCTTTTTGGCTGTTCATAGTTTGGAAGAAATGTACGTGTTATAGCAAGAGGCATGCACTATAAAGAACCAACACTCAAGGGGGTAGAGCAGTTTCATTGCTGTCATGCAGATGGCTGCTCTTCTAACTGTGCAGGAAATTTCTCCCCCCACAATTTTAAAACAGGCTTCTACATGTATTCACTATGTGGGAATTAGAACTTGTTTCTGATGACACCCACATCCACTTCATTCAGCTCAGAAACACTAGCCACAGGACGGTGGCCAAGGTCATAGAAGCATCCTATCCCGCATAGCAGTATAAATCCCTAGAGAAACGCAGCTCAGAATGCAATGTCCAAATGATTTTAATCATAAGCAATATGAAAAATTGTGAACGATATTCAGATGTAGTAGTACTTTCTGTGTGAATATCATTTTCTCAATAGAGGGTTCAGCTAATTAGTAACTGACAAGTACAAACTCAAAAATAAGATTTTATGTCTCATGTTTAAAGACATAAATTTGTGCAGTGGCACAAGAGTAGCAGTCAATCAGGTAAAGTAGTTTTCAGAAATAATAATCCTGGTGTGTAGAATATTTTGTGACCATACAAAAATATCTTAGATGACAGCAAGCAGTTTTGTCTGCAAAAGCATCAATAGTCTCCTGAAATTTTCCACAAAATGCATTAAATAATGAAAATTTACATTTTCATTACAGACTCTCATTTTAATGAGAAAACACCATCTTTCATATTTCGAACATTTGATACACAGACTCTTGGCATGGGGCAGATATTTATTGCCTCTGGAATTAAAACATGCTCATATGACAAAATATTCAAATGGAGCATGTACTGTAAAGATTTATTTTATTTTTTATTAACCAACAGTATAAAGCTTTATCCTGTCTGTACAACAGAACAGCACAAGCTGTATGGAACATAGCAACAAGTGTCTATATGTTATTAAAACCAGTAAATTCTCATTTAAACAAGGGTTACAATCTGTGCACTAAACACTCATTAATGGTTATGAATCAAAAGGGGGGGGAGGCTTTGTAGCAGGTGTGCATATCTATGAATTTCAATACATTGTAAAACTGTCTGTAGCCAACAGCTTCATCATTTGGCCTTTCTGAGCTTGGAGACAGGCAATTTTTCATGATTTTACTATTTCTGGCCAAACAAAAAGCTTTTAATTAAATGTACCACATGATTCCAGATGTTTGTTTATTTGTTCCAATGAGGCTGTAAAAATACCTGAAAGATAAAATTGGAGGACTCCTGCAAAAACAGGCTAGGCTGGAGTGCTAACTAAATATGGGGATCTCTCAGGAGACTGCATTTGCAGCACTGGATGTGCTTTGAACCTGATTTCTCTGGAAGGGCTGCAATACTGTGGCTCATGACTGGACTCTTTTATTGTAAAAGATTATAAGGCCAAGTGGCAAATTTACTAGACTTCTTTTTTTTTTTTTAAAAAAAGGCTAGTTGCAGACTCAGTGCATCATCAGTTCTCTTATATATCTACAGAATTTAGATAGGTTAATAGTTTTGGATCCCAAGTTTCCACATATAGAAGCCAAAGTTTTCTATGTTTTTCTGCCACTTCATACTCACACTGCTTGGAGCTTGAGCATTCTCATGGCTTCTTATTGCCAGCATGACAAAATGAGCTATGTTGTGAAACATCAGACACTTTCTAGTCTACCCAAAAATATGAAGTTACAGTTTTTTCCTCATTAATCATATTTCCTCTGATGTGACACTTGTATGGGTGACTGGGGCCCAGGCTGCTCGGTTAGTTTTGGCAAATACAGGAAAATTTGGAAGGAAAACCTCAGAAATTATGGGAATAGTGGCAAAAATATGGAAACAGTCAGGTCTTCAACAGTCAGACTGGGAAATGTACACTGTGGAAAAATTAAAGTCTCTATAATATATGGAAAAAAACCTGCTGACAGTTTTGAAAGGCTGCCTGAGTCTTAGACTCCTAATTCCCATTAGGTGTACAATGAGAATTTCATGCCCACCTCCTTAGACATTTAATAAAATTTGAATCTAAATTTGATTAACCATTTAATTACTCTCTTTTTGTATTTTAAAGTCTTGCTGCAGAGAAATACCCACATTATTCCCTCAAAGACATAATACTCCAGGAAGTCACACCCCTTTGCTTCATTTTCAAACCACAGACCACAGAGAAGGCTCACAAATTCAAATATGCTGTCATTTAAAACCAAATCTTAACTTTTCTGATCATCAAGAATGACTCTGCACAAATCTGCAAGTCACTCTATAAATCATCCCCAGCTCCCTCACCCCACCCTGGTTTCACATGACTAGCTGGTCTCGTCATTGCAATATACAGGATAACAGTACATTTTTATGATGAAGTTTAATAACCTACACTATCCTGATTCAAATCCAACATTCCCTGTATACACAGACAAGAAATTGTTGACCCTGTAAGCAACAAGAACATGAATCCAACAACCCAGAAAGTATATTTCCTGAACCATACTAGTCAAGGTCACAGTCAAATCCAACCACAGCTTATTCCACATTTGGGAAAGTCTTTGTGCTTTACAGAGAAACGTGCAGGCACTATCAGTGACTATCACTACTGAGCAAGTGAGGTAAATTGGTCCATGAGAAAACAAAGCTATTAGTGGCGGTTCTATTCCATTAGAGAAATGGATGAGGGTTCAGGAGAGGTACTACATGACACCCTCCTTAATTTGCTCTTTCATTACTGCACAGAGATAAACTATTCCATGGCTGAGAGCTGAATGGATCATGTTTACTGGACCTCTCAATTCCTTTGAAAAGCAGCGTTTTTGACTGTGTGTCAATTCGCACAACCAGGACAGATGTCCAATGCGTTTTCAGACTCAGGGAAGATACTAATACAGGTGGGCTTCTGTTATCAGATGGAAGCATTTCACAGCAGTTAGCCATTAGCCTCCCTAACAAAACATGCCTTCTAGCATTCTTCCCCACTTAGGTTGTTTCACTCATTCCTTCTACCCATTCTCTTCCCCAGAAAGCCACCATATGAGAAAAACCGAAGGAGCAGCAAACTAGAATGAAGCTTGGAAAGGAAAAATCACAGTCAAAGCTATGAAATCAGCTGTACCGGTGAACAAACAGACATGGATCAAGACCATTCATCTCATCTCCAAATGTAAGGTTTAGTGAGTCTACAGTCATAAGCAGGTGCCATCCAGAGGTGTATATGGAGAAAGGCCTAGCATGCCACTCTCTCAACTGCACCAGAAACCTCTCACAATAGAGTTCTTTAAACATCTGACATCACCTTCTCACACCTCCAGACTGCAAGGACTCCAACCACCCTCTGACAGATTTTCCTCTTTCAAATGTCTTTAGCAAAGGGAAACTAAGATAGGAAAACAAAATATTTTCTTAACTAAGTGTTCTCTCATGCTGGCACTCATCTTTACCAACACTTAGTTTACCATGCTTCTCTCACGTCTCTCTTGCTTTCATTAATATCCATTTCCCAAACTGCAAAATGAAGCAAGGCACTAGAACTCTATTTTTCATTTCATACAGGCGAGTCGAAAGACATGTTTTACTTTTCTCAATCTCTCTTTCTTTTTCTTCGTAACAGACTCCTTATTTTACTCTTCTCCCATAGTGCCAAAAGTAGAGGATTTCCACCCACTCCCCTCGAGGCTAAGTCATAAGCACAGCACAACTCACTGTTGGGACATATTTCCTGGCATTAATAGGAATGTCACAGCTTGTTTTCGAGTGTTCCTGCCCCTGGAAAATATGATTTTGTCTATTCCATGCTACTGTGAACTTTTTTGTTTGCTTGTTTTAAGGCTCTTCATCTCACAGACAGGAGATCCTGGCATAAGAGGTATGCAGTCAATCACTCACCATAACATGCAGCTTAAAAAAATATGGTATTTTCAAAGGACATCTCACATAAACCAACAAAGAAAATATCTCACTATCCACAGCATCTCTGCCTGATAAAGAACTTCCATATATTACATGTTTGCAGTTCTCTTATTCAGCCTGTTGTTAATTATTAGACAAGTTAAAGCAAATACTTATATACAGACACCTTATTTAAGATTCCTTAGATTAACAGAATGATTAATTACTACCCACAGTTTTTGTTATTATTATTCTCTTTCTGGACAGTGTACAATGAGCTGCTTTATGCAGATATACAGGAAAAATCAATTGATAAGCATAAACTGAAGTTCACATTAAGAAAACTAACTAATTATGATAAGTTGCTACATAAATCGCTTTGTGACTTTCCCAGCAATCAATTTCAAAGACTAAATAAGCCTCCGGCTTGAAAACACAATGAGTACCTAACAACTGTGTCAATAACAACAACAGAGAAGACTGCAATGATAATATAAACAGGATAATTATCTTTCTAGAAGTAAGTTTTTATGCAAACTGATTTCCTTTTCTCTCTCTGTCTGTTATTTAAAGACAGCGTGGCTTTTCAAAATGCATGTGTATTAAGTTGAAAGCCTTCAAAAATACAGACTTTGTGTATTAACATTTATTACTAAGAAATGCATGTCAATTTCATAATGTTACTTCAGAAAGTTTACAGTATTATCTAAAAACTCTAGACCCAACTTTTAAAGGATCAATAGACATTGTTAGTTCCAAGTGAACCCAAGAATATTTATTTCTAAAGAATGAGCAAGTTGAGCAAATTGAGGTAGAACAGGTGAATCCCTGGAGGATAATTTGGGGCTTTCATGTATCACATATATTATATTGCTCCCTCTGGATCTCCAAAAATTCAAAATAAGATGTTGAAGGTAAAAGGCAGAAAGTAGTAGGCCTCCTTTGACATCTATTGGGTAGTAAATTCCAGCACAACTGGATGGCTAAATGCTTGTTCTGAATTCTACACTTCTGTCTTAACCTTGTGTGTATCTCAACACCTACATTAACAGCTGGGTTTTATGTGTGGTGCACCCTAAAGTTCATTCAGAATGCATTCTGCATAGTCATACCAGTAATTACTGAAAATCTAATATGCCAAACACTCAGAGTACAACACCACAGCATAATGATCACAGACAAAAATAGACAGATAAAGTTCAGGTTTATTTTAGGTATTCTAACACATTATATGCCTACATGCTTTTGCTCGCTTGGGAATGCAAAAATTTAGAAAGATCTTCTTTCCAAGCAAATCTTCAGCACACCTGTTAGACAAAAAGATAAACTGAGAGCAGAAGGAACCTCTCTTTTCCTTTGTTCAAAAAATGCTTTATAAAATTACCTTCAGAGGGTTAATGGGAATCTTAAAATTCTTCTGTCCCTGGATTTCTAGGCATTGTTTCCAAATGCAGTTTATGACTTTGAAATTCAGATTAGGCGGTTTCAGAAAGTTAAAAAATGTGTCTGTCAGTTGACTCAAACATATTGGTAGAATAAGTAACATTTTCATTTGGGTATTCATAATTCAAATACAAAATGAGAAAATGTAATGTCTGTGCATACCAGAACACTTGGGTAATTAACTGAATAGACACCAAAACAGGACAGTGGATTTGTTCAGGAAGTTCTTACAAGCCAGATAGATTGCAACTATTAAATCTTGGCACAGATCCAAGCTAAGGCTCTAAAAACTACTTACTTAAGTACAGGCTTATTTTTTAATGGAAACTGCCGCTTCTTCCTTTTACCATTAAGCCATGGGGCAGACTTACCACTGGTCATTCCCAGAAACAAGAATGCCCAGAAACAAGTAATTTGTAAAATGTTACTGGAAACCAAATGGCTTTGGCAAACAAATAGGTGTTCAAGTAAATCAGGTAATAGACAATGTTATAAAATATCTGTTTAAACAAAGGGCATCCAGCACCTTATTTTTTATATGGGGAAACCAGATTTTCATGATAGTCATGATTTAGTAATATTGCTTCTCAAGAGATGGAATGATAAATTACTATTTTCCCCACCAACTGGAAAGCACTGTTCTTTTCAAAACCCAATCTGAGTCTGAATGCTTACACATAACAAAAGAACTTCCATACCAAAGATGCCAGTATGAAAAAGAAATATACAACCTGAGGGGGATGGAGGGTGGGGAGCCCTTTTTCCACATACCAAGCAAATTATCCTTAAAATTATGTTATGAAGATTTTAAAATTTCTTTTTCCATCAGTTTCAACTATGTTCAGAATTGAAAGCTCTGTTTTAAGAATTTACACGTACCCAGTTAATAATCTGTCAACAAGGAACAGAAAAATAACTGGGTTATTAAAAAAAATAAATAAAATGACAATTTTTTTTGAGCAAGATTCTGCTAAACTGTACTACATTTCATTACATTTGTGTATGGAGATCATGGCCATTTCTATTTAAGAACAACAATAACATATTTTTTTCTTAGAGGTGGAGGTGGACAAGCACAAAGAAAGGTGAGGCCCATTTTATTTTGTTTCATCAGAAAATTTGATAGCTAGTAGAATATAAGCAATGCAATTTTAAAATAAGTGAAGCATGTTTTATGAGAGAAGGATGTGTCTTTAAATTGGCGTGTTTTATCCGGGTAAGAGAATTGTACAAATTTCATACAGTACATCACCAGTGTCTAAAACCATACAAAATGAAATGCAAAATTCTAGTTTAACAAAGACCAAGGAAAGACCCTTAAGAGTTTGAGATCATGGTTTTGGAATCAAAGCAAAAGTAATGCTAGCTATAAAATTACCACTTTGGAAGGCCTGCCTCCTGGGACAGCAATTAGATCTCATAAAGAATCATGGTCATTTTGCTGTCAGGTGCACAAAACCTGCGTATAAGACCAATACATTTTCTGCTAAAAAACATGAACAGTGGAGCTGAGTAGTGGTTCAACCTAGAAAAGTGGGTCTAAGCAACAAAGTAATTGAAGGGAAAACAGCTTTCCCAAGACTGGAAGAAATTTTCTAAAGCCTAAAAATGTGTACCCAATATTTACTGCTTTCTTCATGTACTTATGTATTCAAGCATCATAACACTTGATATTTTATTTCCAGTGATTATTCCGTATCATTCCACACTGATGCCTCACTGTCATATACTGTTTCAGGGGGCTCTAAGGGAAAGACAGAGATTCCTCAAAATATTATCTGTACAAAATATGGAGTCAACCCGAAAAGACTAAATCCTGTCTGGAAAATAATATACTGTATACACAAAAGCTATAAGATGCATGGTGCAACACAAGCAGAATTAAGAAGTTCTGCTCTCCCTGCAAAATTCATAGTTAGACAAATTTCCAAGTAAAACCATACCATTCAAAAAACAATCAGCTTGCTCCTGCTCCCAACCTCCCCCCCAGTCAAATTACAGCTGTACCAAACCATTTGCCAGACTATCAGATTCTGGTCAACAAGTTTCTGCAGGGACAAATAAGAGCATTCACAAATTATATTATTCTCCTTTCAAGTTTGCATTGAAAACTGCCACTATTTACACATGCAACAGATGATTCAATCATTTTTTACAACACCGAAAGCATTCACTGAAGAAAAAATCTGAAGATATTCAGAACCTAAAAATAGCAAGTATTTAATTCTTTTCCTGGAGATTTTTCCATTGACTCCAATTAATCTTTTATGGGCTCGTGAGCTTAGAGATTTTTCTTTGTATAAAAGAAGCTGATTGAGTTAATGGGCCCTGCCAGCAGGTTGTTCCAAACTTTATTTACAACACCTGGAATTTTGGAAGAGTATTCTTAATGATTTCCTTGTGAATATATTTTATATATACATATATATAAACTTATTGGATCATGTTAACAATATCTCTTTTAGGGCAAATTTTACCCTTTTTTTGGATTACACTCACTTCTCCATTCATGTTATTTATAACCGTGCTCAATCATCAAGGAAACTTTCAGCACATTTAGCATGTGAAGCAGAATATTTCTAGGAAGAGTAAAGATAGAAGTAATAAAGAATTATGTAATCAGCTAAGGGTAAAAAGTTGATAATGTGGGGAATTTCACAGTAAAAGAGCAAGAATTCTCATACATTAGCAAAGACAATGGCAAGTTGGTAAGCTCCAGCTCTGAATGGACACCTGTATGGACGTGTCTGCAATGCCTACTAGAGCCACACAATTGCTTTACTGCAAGAGAAGTCAATCAATAATGCAGGCACACAACTTTTAAAGCTTAATGCTACTAGCATTTATTTGCTAAGTCAGATTCCAGAATCAGCCATGAACCCACACTTCTAATTCACTACCATCTAAATAAACAGCTGGATATCCACCTTTAATGGTACTTTTTATGTATTTTTATAGAACTTAGGCACTTACACAGCATTCTGTCTTCTACCTATTTCCTACTAGACTCTAGCCATTTAATCTAATACCAAAAATCCTCAAGTACTCAGACCAAGTATTCTTCCTGAAAATTAAAACCACATTTATTTATAATGGAGGGGTGTGGGGGAGTAGGGGGTACACACTGGGTTGCAGTTATTTTCTTTATTATTGTTTTTAATCTCTAAAGACTAGGTGTGCTTTAGAGATCTAGGCTTTTCATTTGGTCCTTTCTCTTTAAAAAGTATCTGTTACTGCATGAGCTCAGTGTCAGAACGCAACACATTGCAGCACTTTCAGGACATCTGATTTCCAGTACACCACATCAGTTTACACCAAGACTAGAATGTAGGTTAATACCCATTTTCAGTCCTGGCATAATGGCAATGACATAGGCTGAAATGAATTAAAGGCTAATCAGTTGCTTTCCTCATCCATCTCACCTGAATCACCTTGTTCAGCTGCGTTGCCTGCCTGATTCTTTCAGAAGGTTTCAAGTAAGACAACATTCTACTAACACCGCTTCAATCTTCTGCAGTGCTGTAGAATTTGAACACACGCTAAAACCAAGATACCATCAATTGATAAATGTAAGACTAACTTTGATTCTGGTATCCTGTAACATTCTATGATTCTGTGATCCTATACAAAACCTGCCTCTACACAAATGGTTTACATGATCAACCTGGGATCATTTAATGGGGGAAATGAACAAACGTATTGTTGCTCTGGGCTTAAACTAAAAAATCCTGCAAGCTTTACAAATTTCTCCTGTTTAGAACAAAGGTGAAAAAGCTTGGAATGCACCCTTCCTGAATGCTTCAGTTTTTCACCTGTTCTCTGAACTTTTTGCCCTATAGGTATGCAAAAGGAATTTGAGAATTTGCCCAGGGTGCTTTTTAAGTTCTAGGGACTGGTGAAGAAGGAAACTGAACAGTGATCCACCTTCAATGCTGAAAAACAGTGAAGAATCTCTTTTTATTGCAATGAAAACATGTTAACAATTCAAAATTGTAGCCCTAAATTGTTAAACTGACAAAAAACTCTCTCTCCACAAATATTAGAAAGTTTACAAATTTTCTCAAAATTACCAATGCTGCATGTAATCATCTACTTAGCTATATTTAAGTACTCTAATCTCTTTACATTTTACTCTCACACACACAATCACTGAATGCTATTATCCACAGATTTATTTGCTTTCCCTGTAGACTACCTTTAAATCCTATTTAATATGAGTTAAAATCTGTAGTCTTGACAGGTAAGGTTTTCTCATCCAGTGCCTGACAAGAAGCCTGTTCTCTATAAAGGGCCAATGCAACATCAACTAATACGGAGAAGGCCATACAGCAAAGCCACCCCGCAACAATTCATACCAATAAAAGTTTAGGTCATACCTCTGTGATTGGTGAGGTCTCTTGATCCTGAAGGCAGAGGTGTATAGTGCATCTCTGGAGAGGTGGAGGCAGCATCACTAGAGGCCTGTGTGATAAAACAAGTACTATCAGTACTCTGGGTGAAAATCAGTGGTTACTCAAAGAGGCTACACCTGCAATATGAGTGCTGGGATGTGGGTACAGGTGCACAGAGTCACCAGCCAAGGAGGATTAACTTGTTTTTGTTAAGGCTGCCTGCAATTTTCAGGGTAGCTGTACTCACAAGAGTTTACACAATTATATTAGGTATCATTACTAAAAGGATATTTCATACAGCTCACAGGTTCAAAAAATTACCACCTTTATCAGGAAATCTTGGGCAACATTAAAAATGTTCCTCTTGATGAAACAGTATGTACCTGTAGGAAGTTATGAGTGAATCCACATGTGAGAAAGGAGATAGAAATCAGAAAGCTAGGATAAGATACCATACTTTTCAAAACTAAGCAAAAAAAAAAAAAAAATCAGCTATTCTACTGTCCTGTGAGTTAAATGAAAGGATCTCTTAAAAGTGATAATGCCCATAATGATAAAAAGTGGACAAGTATATAGAATTGATAATAATAAAACAGTTAAACCCACACTAGAAGTCTCATACATTTAAAGAAGTACCAAGAAGACTTGCTCAGAATCATTAAAAGTAAAATATTAAGGGAGAAGAGAGGAAACCCAAATATTTCCCCATAATAAAAATGTCAAGATCCTATGACTCCAATTTAAAAAAATTAGACTGTGGTGATATAGTTTGCAATAAACTAATCTTCATCCAGTTGTTTGTTTCATCTGAATGAAAAAGCAATATAAACCCAAGACAAGCCACATTTACCATCTTGCTTTTTAGTTACAGAGCAGCAGTGTTGCATTGTTAGGAGGTGATACAAAAACAAAGGATCGTGTTGGTGAATAGGAATCATCATCACAGTTAAGATGGATTGATATTATGGAAGTGATATATCCAACTTCAGGTGTAGAGTTTTCTCTGGAGTGTCTACAATGTACCCATTGCAATGTACGTAAAAAGATGGTGAGTTCTAATAAAAGACACAAGGAACAGTGTTCACTAAAAGTTACATGATAATTTCTAATAGAAAAGACAAGACAAATAAAGAGAAGAAATACAAAAGCTAAACTATTTATTGACTCTCATGATAATTTACTAAAAGGAATCTAATAATTATAATCTTTTCTTCAGGTTGTTCCCTAATGATATATTGGCTTATAAGCTGCAAAATTAATTCAAAGGAACCTACCTCAGTCTTACTTCTTCTACTGTAATTAATCATATTCTCAAAATTTATACATTTTTTTAATTGCAATGAATTCACACCAGACTTACAAAGAAGAATCCTACAATCTCCTTGGAGAAGGAAAAGCTTAAACACAAACTGCCAAACAAAACTTGAGAATAACAATCAGAAATCCACAATAATGAAAATTAATCATGGTAATAGTTTGTTAAACGCTGTAATTTAGAAGTCTTCTTTGTCATAGCTGTTGGACTTTTAGATTATATTAAAATGTTAAGAGGTAAGTGACTGAATAGATTAGCATACTAAGCTTTTACTTTTGAAGACCAGCTGTCAGTTTCTATGTCAGACCACAGTTATAGTCCCATTTTTGTCCTTACTGAAAATCAGATCATAACATAAAGATGCATCATGCATCAAAACAAACATCTTAATAGAGACAGGTTTGCCTAAAGAGCAAGGATGCTACTTATTAGATATGGATGAAAACCTAGAAAATCCTGCCTCTGCTGACTCACCAGTGATAATATACCCTTTTCAGGATACTTCCTTTTCAGAGAGGTAATGCTGTAGCCACAAGTCTCCGCTTTAGCTAGAGCAAGTAGTACTTTGATTTTAGTGAATTGTAAACATGCATCTCAATCTACCCCGGACTAGGAAGTATTAGTAATCCTCCCTCTGATGACCAGTATGAGCTGAGGGCACACAGAATCTCAGAGGATGAGACAGATGCCCCAACACCCAGCAATGTGACATCTGAAATTAATCCCAACAACGGGCATCTATTCACAACTATCTATTTTCTTTGGGCCAAGTTGTTCTGGGTAAGATAAGAAGAAAAATGTCACTAACTATTTAACATAAGACTTCATCCCTGTAAATCACTCCAAAAGCTGGAGGAGTAAGTGGTCTCATACTATACACTCTAGATGTTATCTGCCTATTCAAGTGTACTTATTTGGGACTCTGATAATAGTGAAGGTTTCTCTTTGGTACTTTTAATCTCAATTTAGACTGTTGACAGCTTGATGATAGCTTTTCCTAAAATTACTGGAAGATACTTTGCCTTTTCAGCAATATACCACCGAGTGAGCAAAATTCAAGAGCTTCTAAAAAGGATATTGGAGTGAAGGGGCAATTTAGCTTTATTTCCAATTTTAGGAAAAGCAAGAACAGGAGGGTATGTTTATTGGCATTTTGCTGTTATTTTATGTACAGTATATAATTCCCTGTCAAATACAGAACAGTTTTCATTACCTTGAGCTAAGCATTCAGTTAGAACAACTTTAATTCTATGGAATATCATCCAGGGTTACGATTGTTTTGCACAAACACTGTCTGGAATTCTGAATCACGTTTCTGAGTAAGCCTGTGCACCACCTGAAAGACAGACACTTGTTTTCCCTACCACATACTGACGTTTGGCCCTAAGCTATATTCCAAAGAGATTTGTATAGGTATGTATTATTCTTAATATTCACAGGAATATTTTGACACTGACAGCACTGACATGTGACAGTTATCTTCAAGTATTGGTGACACATGCATCAGAAGTTCTTACTGCAGTAGAATGTAACAACAATTACAAATAGCACTGAGGAAAGCTGGTTAAAATGGGTAGTAGCTTCAGTTTTACAGAAACACATCACCAAATAGATCTATAAAGAAATTCTAACAGTATTGTTACAAGAGAAGCTTGTATTCTTGCAAGTTTGAAGTCGTTCAAGTTTTGCAGTCTATCATAGTACAGTACAAGGTATAAATTTAACAAGGCTAGTGAAGTTAGACTACTCACAACTTAAGTTATGCTCATAGAATCATAGAATGGTAGGGGTTGAAAAGGACCTCTGGAGATCACAGAGTCCAAACCCCCGTCAGAGCAGGATCACCTAGGGCACGACACAGGAACAGATCCAGGTGGGTTCTGAAAGCCTCTAGAGGAGACTCTATAACCTCTCTGGGCAGCCTATTCCAGAGGCTAACAACTAAAAACATCGTAAACTGAAGTATCTCTGTTTTCATACTAAGCTGTAAATTTTGTCTGAATGAAGAATTGTTGCACTTGTTACTAAATAGACAAATGGTAAAAGAGTACCAAATTTTCCAACCCTGTTAATCAAAATTACAGATAATGTAGAAGCTGTAGCAGGAAAAAAGCCCAAACAACAAATAAACAAACAAAACCCAAAAAAAACCAAAACCAAAAAACCCCCGAACTTTGAGTACTCTTAATTAAAGCAATTGTTATTGTTTAGGAAATTTTATTTTCTGTAAATGAGTAAGATGTGGCTTGATATTACACTGTATTGTCTATAATGGAATATCATTAATACCTGTTGGTAGTTGATATTCTTCTATCTGTGTCCCATAGCTTGTACCTGTAAACTAGTATTTCTCTTCTCATGTTTACCCTTATTTCTACTGCATGCCACAAATTCTTTACACATCTATACAGATTAGTAACTGTAGTAGCCATTAATGAAAAAATTTACAATACAGGAAGCACAGCAGCATCTTGGTATCTTCCTGACATGGGTTCAATAGATATAGAATGCACTTACAAAAAGATGGGGTATGTAAAACTGTTTCGGTACACACATATACATACAAAGTAAGATTTCCTTAACTAAATACATTCAATTCCAAAATATTTACAGAGGATGTCACCAAAAGAAAACCCAGTTTGGCCAAAACATCCAAAAGAGAGATGGTAGAGTGCAGAATGAGATGTGGTAGGAAAAGCCAAAATAATTATGAAAAAGTGACTTTCTATGGAGGTCGAGACATAGACTAAGGATTCTTTTGTATCTGTTACCTTGGGAAAATTTTAAGTGTTTGGGATTTCTCCTTTGCAATGTTTCTCATCTGTGGGAACATTTCAACTCTCCAACATTTCAGAGTGACTCATTTTTTTACAGGGAACTGATGAAGACACAAATTTCTTGGGGACAGCATGATACTCATTCTCTGAGTCTGACCCATAATTATCAAGAATTCATGTGTTCTATGATACTGTTGTTAATTTTCATTCATCACAGTTTTAACACTTGTCAAAGTCATCTAGTAAGGTCAGAGTGAAATGACCTTAGCCATTTGAAGGCTTGTTGCTTCTCATTTGGTGATTTACGTTCAAATAAAAACGGAAAACAGACATTGCAGCGATCAGCCCAGTGGTACATATCACATTATCTAATGCAAAACTTGGATTTAGTAAGAAAGTATGCTTTATTTCAAAATGTTTTTAATATACCCACAGGGAAACTACAATTAAGAATGAAGGAAATAACTGCATTATCCATTTTTTAAACTGACAAAAACACTTCACCAGAAAGGTATATGATTAATGGAACAATCTGTGGTGTAGTTCCAATTTAAAGAATCGACTCAACTTGCTTTTGAAAAACTTTTCCTTTTATGTAAACAAACTAATATTTTTCTGATAAGCTTATTCTGTCTCAAATGCATTAAATGCTTAAAATGAAACATACTTCAACAGATACATGGCTTCTTATAATTTTAGGAAAAGCCTGTATAAATATCAATTTAGGCTCAGTTTAGATCTACTGCTCAGTTTAGATCTCTTGGGCATACATATCTTCCCTAAGAGACACAATGGAAACCATACACAATAATTCACATATATTTTGAAAACTGGCCTAAATATCTGTGTACCAGTAAGTCAGCAACATGTCAATTCATAGAATCATAGAACCATCAAGGTTGGAAAAGGTCTTTAAGATCATTAAGTTCAACCATTAACCCTTTTCTACCAAGGCCACCACTAAGCTGTATCCCCACATCTATACAGCTTTTAAACACATCCAGGGATGGTGACTCAACCACCTCCCTGCACAGCATGTTGCAATGCCTTCAGTGAAAATTTTTTCCCTAATGTCCAGTTTAAACCTCCCCTGGTACAGCTTGAGGCCATTCCCTCTTGTTCTATCACTAAGTACTTGTGAGAAGAGACCAGTGCCTACCACTCCACAACATCCTTTCAGGCAGTTGTAGAGAGCCCCAATTCCCTCAGCTGCCCCTCATAAGACCTGTTTTCCAGGCCCTTCACCAGCTTAGTTGCTCTTCTCTGGACCTGCTCCAGCACCTCAAAGTCTTTCTTGTATTGAGGTGCCAAAACTGAACACAGTACTTGAGGTGTGGTCTCACCAATGCCAAATACAGAGGGACAATCACCTCGCTGGTCCTGCTTGCCACACTATTTCTATTATAAGCCAGGATGCCATTGGCCTGCTTGGCCACCTGGGCACACTGCTGGCTCATATTCAGCATCCCCAGATCCCTTTCTGACAGACAGCCTTCCAGCCACTCTTCCCCAAGCCTGTAGCATTGCCTGGGGTTGTTGTGGCCCAAATGCAGCATCCAGCACTTGGCCCTGTTGAAGCTCATACAAGTGACCTCGGCCCATTGATCCAGTCTGTCCAAGTCCCTCTGTAGAGCCTCCCTACCCTCAAGCAGATCAACACTCCCACCCATCTTGGTGTTGTCTTCAAACTTACTAAGGATGCACTCTATCTCCTCATCAAGATCATTGATAAAGATGTTAAACAGAAGTTGTCCCAGTAATGAGCCTTGGGGAATGCCACTTGTGACAGGCCACCAGCTGAATTTATTCAAAGGGGGTTCAACCCCTTGAAACACTGAGGGAAATAACTCACATGTCTTAACTCATGGTCATATTGGACCATCATGCTTTGTTTACACTTGTGATAAAACATACAGAAAATTTCCATGGAACTTCTCAAGATTTTTTTCCCCAAATTTTAGACATAGCTGACTAGAAATTAGTTGTTTACAGATTAAATATATACAAAAATCATGTATAAATGTGCAAAGAGGGACATAGTCTGCCTAATAGCAGGAAAATATTTAAACTTAGTCATTTTGGGTTGAATTTATGACATGCTTGCAGAGAGTATCAAAACACTACTTTAGAGGGACTGTGTCTTCCCATGAGTTTGCAGAACACCAAGCACAATGGGGCTTTGATTTCACTGTGAAGTCTTTGAGAGCCTTGCGATAGCAGAAAGTATTACAGGGAACAACCACACATCAAGTATTCAACCATCCCATTCTATGGAATGGTTAGGGAAGAACAACTTTATTTTACAACATATTTGCTTTTCTGTGAACTCAGGAACCATACAACAAGAGAAAGAAAGGGGTGAAGTGTGAAAGAAAGGGTACAGAAAGAGACTACAAAATATGCAAAAGCAGGACCACTACAGCAGGGCCAAACAGGGCCACTACATATGGCAGGCCACAAAAGGTATTGCTTTCTTCTCCCTATCTGTGAACTAGGCTAGAGATCTCAAATGGGCCAGCCTTGAGTTTGCAACTGATCCCAATACATGTTATGTTCTGGAAAACCAACAGGTGGCATGGTATGCTTACGTGGAGAGACAGATTTCCTTGATGAAATGGAAGCAAGTATAGTTAACTGCGAGTTAGCAGTTGCCATTACTAAACCTACAGCATGAATTAAGAATCACTCTAATTAAGGGGAGAGGGGAAAACACATGCGTGGTGTTATCACAACTCACCTGACTTCTACAGGCTTACTGTGATGACCTCTTAACCTGGCAGGGAAATAGGGATTCATTTTAAAATCTGTTTCTATACATTTGACAATGGCACTGAAAAGTAGAACATAGCAGATGAGTATTGGATAGAAGATGGGAAGGAAGGAAAAGGGTATTTCCCACTTTTGTCTCAATCTCTTGCTTTAAAGTGTGCTTCTCGTATTTTGCTGAATGTCACAAAGATCTGAATGACTCACTTTCATCAGCAGGCATTTTAAAGAAAATTAAAAGTAATAATTTAGCCAGTCCTAATAAAGAAGACAAACACAATCTGATTACTCTGAAGTAATATGCCACTTTAATTTATTGTTATAAAAGTATCTCATTAGAAAGAATTTCCTAGGGAAATATAGGGAGTCTGTTTCCCAAGTTGTTTTTTCTTATCAATAACAAAGAGAACTCATGAGATGAGAGGGAAATTTTAAGAGCAGGTGTTGGTAGGGTATGGGATTTTTTTGGCTTTATGCTTCTTTTGCCTACTAATCTAATATTCATAGCAATAATTTTTAAAAAAATCATCAGGAGTTTGACCTTTTAAGTTTGTGGTGCATAACTTTAAGTTTGATGTAGAAATGAAAAATTATTTTCTAGTATGCAAACACAAAGTAAAGTGAGAAGGATAAAAAAAAAAAGGAAGAATAAAACTTTGTGACATTTAGAAGAAAATGAAGTCAGCCACTGGCAACTGGCTCTCAAGAGTCTGGGAATCTAATTAGACTGAAGAAAAGTCTCATTTGTTTACTCTCTAAATTCCACTTGTCAAGGAATAAAACCCTCAGTATTTGCATCGTAGGGGAACACCCTGTATAGCATCAGGATATATTGTACATCTGCTGCATCGAAACAAATTTGTAGGGACCAGTGGTTCAAAAATACAAATGGTCTGCTATTTTTGGCAACCACACACGTTACTTCAAATACTTTCAGCTGCTGAAGAGGAAGTTAAAGGGGGACTTGTAATTCAGATAAACCAATCCTCTTTGAATCATGGTTTGAGAAACAGTAAAATTTAAATTACTCTGCTTTCCGAATTAAATGCCTCTACTACACATTATCTTTTTATATTTCTAAATGTAAGACTAAACAAAAAAGTCTCTAAGATTTCTACCTATGTTTGCAAAAAATGCTACAACCCATTTCTGACATTTTAAAATTTAATAAATAACACAGGTGTTTCAGCTATAATCAAGAGTGTGACTTTGAACTTAGCAAATATTCATTGCAGACATTTAGCATTTCATATGTGATACTATTAATAGAGTAGGCCAAATTATTGTAGTCATAGGATGACAAGGAGAACAGTGATCTTATATTTTGGTTGGCCTTCCAATTCCAATAACCTTTAACATGAAAATGCATGAGAATTTTGCTTATTTAACAGAAGTAGCAGATCTTAAGAAGATTCAAAGCATTTCAGAATATATTTCTCTTATCATCATATAAGAGACATTATCACTTCTCACTTGCATTTGCTTTACCTTTTGGTTTTCACTTAATGTTAAATTACAAGGTTGAAAGTAGGGTGCAGCTGGATCAAAAATGTAAATGAACATCAGATAATTCTTATGCATTTAGGCTTAATTGAGTGTAATCGATACACAGTGTCTGGTGTGCAGCCAAATTCAACTATTTTGACAAGCACCTAATGTATGGACATTATTTTTGGACTACTGAATGCCAGAAAATAATGAGCTGGCATTCAGCTTTGGTGAATCAGACCTTGAATTTTCATCTAAAAGCAGTTTTGAATTATTACTGAAGATAAGGTGTAAATGTGCAAGAGAATTTTATCCATGTTTCTCCCATGAATCATAAATGAGGGAAAAAATTACAGTCTAAATTGCACTTAAAAGGAATAAAGTCTTTTCATGTCATACATGATTTATCAAAATGATCTCATTTTAAGAGTACTGTGGTATATCTTGATTAATAACATTAGCAAGCATGATGAATGGCCTCTTTAATGGTAACACAGAATTTATTGGCAAAATCCCTACTTCTACCAAAAAGGGTGGAAAGTAAAACACACAGAAGCTAGTAACTTGCAGAAACAGCTCAAGTAAACTCTCTCCCGTGTATTTTCCATTCAGACATCTTTGAAAATCCTGAACTTGAGTTTATTCTCAGGTTCAGTTTGAAAACAAGTAACAGGTTTTACCTACTGTGGCAGCTCTATTCACTAGAAACGTCACTTTGCAGTTCCCTCCAAAACAAGCTGAACTCTGCATGTACTGTAAGAGGATGTAGTGTATTAAGGTCTTTCAAGAACATCGGCCCCATCCCCTTATGACCTTTTTCAATATCCTCTTCATTTTGCTTTAATATCCTAAATGCTTCCCTTCTCCCATTACTCCATCTTCCTCCTCCCCCTTCCCCGTATTTTTTTTTTTAAGCCTGCTCCAGCCTGCCCTAACTAATTTCCTTTTGGGCTGACAGATCAGAGGCCTTCCTACCACTGTTCCTTTTAGACCTGTGAAGCCCTCCTCGTAATCCTGCTGCTTGTCCGCAATTAATCTTTCCAGTTGCCACATTATTAACACTACCACCCACAGACAGAGGATGCCTGAGCACGGCTGGACACTCGCTCCCCACTGGAGCATCAAAGTTGTCAATCACACACTAGTCAGAAAGTTGCCTGCTGTCAACATCAGAGGTTTTCATCCTCTCCTACTCACTGATCAAACATTTTTCTTCAGAAGATTAATTCCAAGTCCCCACCCATTTCCTCCCATATCCTCTTTCCCTTTTAGGTTTACTCAATGATCCATCTTCAGTATGGAAAAGGAAGCAGTGTATAATGGAAATCCTTTCAAAACAAAAGTTCAGCAAAACTAAATTTAAATCCCAGCTGTTATCAACCTCTTCCCCCTGCCTCCCCCCCCAGTTAAACACCTTAAAGAGCTTGGATTAGACCTAGTCACAAATGCCTTTCTTTGATCAAAGGCTCCAAGACTTTACACAAATATAATCACAAGGCAATGACTGTATCTAAGCAGCCTGAATTGATTTGTTCTACTGTAACATATAGCATACAAAAACACCCGTTAGGTTTTCTGATTTCCAAGACCATTCTTTTTCAACTTATATCACTCAAAAGTCAAGAATTTTAGCATCTGCTTAACACTTAACATTTTTCCCAACTCAGTAGAAAAAAAGGTCACTTCTTATTGCATAGTATTTTCCTTTTAAATTTATATTTTAGCTACCTACATTTAAAAGCAGAAGGATGCAAGACATTCTGATGCTCAGTTCAGTTTAATGAGTTGAAGTAACTTCACTGTTAACACCTCTCCTTAATCATATAGCAGATTCTAATACTTTCATTTGTGATGAGCTAAATCTTACCGCTTAAGTGACTCAGTATGTTTCATTATGGTAGATAACAGGATCTGTCCCTAAAGGAGCACTTACAGAACAGTGAATAAAAGGAATACTCTTAACCTGAGTTTGGGAAAGCATGTCCAAGCAAAAAGTATACATTTTTTCTTGCATTTCTTTGACAGCATCTTTAGCTTCTTCACCTTCTGGGAACACACATGCTACCTTCTCTTCATTTACAGTATGCAGGATTCAGTGGGCTTACACACTAGTGAAATAAAGTGCAAGGAAAAAAAAAAAACCCAAACATAAATAAGCCTGTCGTATCCCAAACCAGAAAACTCTACAACTGTTGCTAGAGAATTCTGAGTTGTCATAGACAACTATTCTTTGAAGTGTCTTGTAAAGTGAATCACAAATGAACTTCTAGATGCTAGCAGATGCTAACCATTCCTAAGTTGCCAACTTGCCAATGTCCAAACATGTCAATTATTGTATTTCACTCATTGCCCAACAGCTCTGAATGAAAGAACAGTACTGCACTTCTAGATATCACAACTTCAATAGAAGGGGCAAGATCATAGGTAAGCCGCTTATGTAAAAGGAAGTACACCGACAATGTATGAGATTTCCAGTTTCCTTCAGTCATTCCCTCCAATATTTTTCAACCAATTATTTCACAACTACAAAACACAGCACTATTAGAGTAATTGCTGAGACTTATGCTCCGCTATGGCATAGCAACATATAAACACAGACAGGGAATTCAAATACACATTACCTACAGTACAGTAGCAACTTACTTTTCGTAGACCTACATTATGAAACACAGAAAATCCAGAACTTCTACATTTGTTTTTGCTGATCTAATGTCCACTGACTCTTCAAAAGCAAAGAGAGAACCAGCAAGGCAAATTGCTTTTTCTGGATAGGAACCTCTGAGACTGTTCCATGAATAAAATCAAGTAACATAGTATCGTCACTTGCAAACTCATTCAATGACAATCAGAGGAATGCAGAGCTGCATATACATTTCACTGGCCAAGCATAACTGTTTGTGGTTTGAGAGGGTTTCCTTGGCTATTCATTCTGCTGTCCCCTGCTTGCTTTATTTTTTCAGAAATATGGACAATGCTGCAAAAATAAAAGCTATATACAAAAATAAAAGCTATATACTAAAAACTTTAAGATAGCAGTAGTTTAATGACTACTGTTGAGTTGCACTGATGTCCTTGTTTAATAGACAGAGGAATTAAGAAATGGAAAGATGCTTTCAAGGCATCTCCATTCTGTCATGTGGGTATAAAACTGAACTGCAGCTAAAACCTGTTGTCACACTACTTAGTCAGCAGAAGGGGGTGCTGTAGTGTAACCTATTTAAAATGCAAATAGAGTAACTTTTGTAACAGCAGATTAAAACTAGCGTTTTATTCACTTGGCATACCCACAGCATACTGAATGCTGGAATCAGACTTGTCATTGCACACCGCAGGTTATTAATAGAGCTCAGAATGGTGTTGCTAAATGTGCAAGTTAAATGCAAATAAACAAAAAAGGATTTATCTCTGGTATTTGTTCTCTGGGAAAACTCAGCAAAGCCTGCCTTACACTGCACGTTTGTTTACCCAAGACCACTAAGGATCAAATATTTTTATTTTTTTTAAAGTATGTGATTGACAGCCACTTAACCACAGCCAGAAGTTCTGGGATATGTGATCTATAACATTAACATTCTACAGAAAAACACAGCTATTTCCAGCCTGGACAAATAAATCTATTAAATAAGACACACAGGAGAGTCTATGGTGCACAACTGCTGCTTTCTAATAGGCCTATCTGGACTCTCGTGAACTACCAGTACATGAGAAAACACAAAGTCAAAGGCTTCAGCAGAATCAAATCAACACATTGTGCTATGGCTTTACACTTCATTTTCCTACCATGTCAGGTGTTAGGGCAGGCAAGTGGGTTTCCCCTCTATATTCAAGCCAATTCCTCTGTTTCTCATCTCGATCTCTCAGAGCTTCATCAAAAATGCGATTTAATTACATCTCCTCCCCCCCACCCACCCAAAAAGAGTGTAAACATGACTCCTTTTTATCTCCTGATACATCTGGACAAGTAGACAATGTGCTAAAACAAAATAAATCTGCCCTGACAGTCACATCAAAGGGTTCAGCTAGGGGCTTGCAGCTACTTAAGGCACAGGAATGTTGTTGCTAAGCATCGCTCTACAACCTATCAGTCCCTTAAAGAAGAGCTTTTTTCTTTCAGAGGGAGATGAGGAAAGCTGAAGAGTGGGAACCAGACTGCAAAGGGAGATTGGGGATTTTGGTGGATTTTGAAGCTTAAAGTGAATTGTGTGAAGAAAAGGGGGTTTGTTTTGTTTTGCCTCTTGACATATAGTCTACATTTGTGGGTGGAGGGGATGTAGGGGAGGAAGGAGAGGTTAAAACTTTGATGAAACATCCTCTAAATTTTCCTCTTGGAAAAAACAAAGCAAAGTCTTTGATATCCTTTTTCAAATCCTTGTACTTACTGTAGATTGAAAATAGAAAGATTGTGACTGAAAGCAAAAGGCCTGGGATACCAAGCCTGTTAAAAGTATATTGCAGAATGCATCCCATGCCCTGCTTTTCTGTCAAGCATTTGATAAAGATACCTATGTTCCTAGATAGGCAAAATCAGGAACAATGTCCATATCTAATACACATGCTCTACAGAGAAAGGAAACTTTTGATATGTATGCACATAACATACTTTGATGCTCAATTTACTAGTAAAACTATTCTATTTAGAGAGAAGCTTTCACTGAAATAATGTTTTCCACACTGTACCTGCAGGACTTAATTTGCATGTGGTCAGTGTTTAAAACTCTTAACAGAGCCAGAGAAAGGTAAAACTATGCTAAAATCAGACCTTAGAACTATACTAATCATAAACACACTCGTGATGAAACGGACATCTAAAAATTCAAATTGTGCTTGCTATCCTCTCGCAGATGTAGAGATATATCCAAGGCACATAGACAATCCAGCCTGAAAAGTACAAAACAATTAGTTACAAAGCTTAATTATCCTGAAGGTAAGCTAAGAAAACGAGCAGTTTGGTTACAGCACCACTAAGAGGTGAATGAACTTTGATCACACATCTTTGGCTTTAAAAAATAGCTTAAAAGTTTTAAAAAATTCTTTCTTTTTTAAGAATTAAACAAAGAAAATGTGAAACAGACTCATTCTACATGCAGGGTAACTATCAAGAACATGAACAATTACTGAGCCCATGATATTACACAAATAAATAACACTTAGCATTATCTTCAGCACGATCATATTTATTAAACAGTGACTGAGGGCAGCAGTAACCATTTTTATTGTCCCATATAGCTCTTATTTTCTAATTAAACAGAAGGTTATTTCCACTGCCAATGCAGCCATTTATCTTATTTGAGTGTTACATAATATTTTTTGCCAGCCAAGCTTGACTTAAAGTGTTCTGTGTGGTGAACTGTGGCCCAACTTGCTTTTCTGTTTGGTAATCATAGAAATGGGCCATTTTGTGCTGTGTTAATAAATAAACTTTTTGCAATTTCTCCTAAAACATGATAAAGCTTATACTTTGTCCTACCCTCTAGCTTCAATACAAGGGCAATGAGCTGTATTATTAAAGATATAGGTCAAGCAAACCTGATGATTTCAATCCTGTGGGGTGCTTTAGAAACTGTTGTCATATTACTGAGATCATTCTGCTGTTCCTAATTATTCCTCTTGGTTGCTTCACATTTCAAGTGATTTCTCTCACACTTATGTCAAAATTTATAAGCTGCTCTGTGTAACAACACTACATTATTTCCTCACTTGTTATGGTAATATAGGACAGAAACTAGGAGAACGCTTTAATCTAGCTGACAAGGATAATGTAGTCGAGAAATGTAATAAACTTTGTATTCTACTACAGAGTTGTGGGTTTTTTTCCCTACCATGAAACATTTCATATGGATAGACATCTTAGAAAAACTAATTGTTACAATAACTTGAATATCCTCTTATCTGAGTTGCTTTTATCAGAAAAAAAAAAATGTATCAGCATTAAAGCGTTCACTCCAATAGCTTGTGAATTCTTCTTATTCCCATAATTGCTATTCTGCAACATTCTGTTGACTGTACTGTAAAACTACATACTGCCAAAGGAAACCTAATTCCAAGAAATCTGTGTATCACACAAACAGTGCAAAACATTTGCAATTAACAGGCTAGGCTTTAACAGTGCTATAACATATCTTAGGCTGACTGGCACAAAATTTTATTTGCGCTAAGTAGCTTGAGACTGGGAAAACATAAAATCAGTTTTATGTCACAGAATCACATTCTATAGTGTCTTCTGAAGGATTTCAGAATGTAAGGAAAGCTGCCAGTGGAAAAGGTAATCTAACAAAAAGTCTGAATTTTAAAGCTACTGTGGATACTGCTTTCTGTAAGGACTAACCTATGGAAGCATCATTTCCTTCAGAACATTCGAGAGATTACAAGATGATGTCAACCCTCAGACACACACACACACACAAAACCCCCAACCAACAAACAAACCAAAAAACAACTTCAGTCAGATAATGTAAGATAAGTAACTGAAATACAACATCCATCTTAGTATTTCTGGTGATAATGTTGTTATAATTAGAAATACCAACAGCACTGCCAGGGGAAAAAAAACCAAAACAAAACCAAAACCAAACCACAGCCAGAAACGCAAAACAGAATAGATACCCTATTTTGTCTTTGTTCCTATTTCTGTCTTCATTTTTAGAGTTGATGACCTGACTGAAGATAAACTTTGCAAGGCTTGGGGGTGTGAGGGTGGGGAGGGACCAAGAGGCATTAAAAGAAAAAAAAAAAAAAAAAAAAAAAAAATCTTCTGAAGGGTTTCACATCTGTATCCCAATTAGAAGAACTCGAGTCCCTGTCATGTTCTGACAGTTGGCAGGGTGAACTAACTGTTCATGTGTTTATAAAGGGAGATTTTCCTCTTCTGTGACTTCTTTGCCAGACAGAAGACTAGGCATGTATGAAAGACACACTCTGCCTCTTCCTTTTGGCTTTTCAGCTACCACCTGTCAATACATAAAACTGTCTTGAAAGCTGATGATTTTAAGTGTGCCTATGTTCAGATTTGTTTCCACAGTGGATAGCCAAAAGAAGGCAATGTCACAGCCAATTTCAGAACTGAGCTCTAAAGGAAAAAGCATTTAGGCCTTATGCCTTACATGACATAATACAATACAAACACAGGAATTTGAGGAATATAAATCATGTGATTAACCAATATAGTATTAATTTGTAAAGTACCTGCTTAGAAAATTCAAAAAAAACTCTGAAGGGTTTGACCACCGGGATACAAATTAATTTTAGGATCTTCACAAATGAAGGCATGAGAGATAAGAACTCATACACAAAAGCATTAAACTACAATGCCCAATGATCAGTATCACATCAGTATATTCACATACTTTTGAATGAATTAAAATGAAATAAAAACAATGGGAGATACCGGACACTATAAAAAGGGAGGCAATCAAAAATAGCTATGGGATATTTAATCATATAAATTTGCTGAAAACAAAAACCACTAAGGCAAAACTAGAGTACACAAAAAACACTGTTGCAGTGCTAATGCTTTCAGATTTAACTCACTCTAAAATAAAGAAATATCTTACATAAAGTAGTTCAGAGCAGTCTGAGACTTCCTGTCACTATTTATATATCACAAAAAGGAGAGGAACTCCGTAACGTAATTAATCTCATCAATTTTTACAATGACTTTTCTTGAACTTATTAATAAGTGATGTTCATTTTTTAAATTTTATTTGGAAGATACCTTCACCCTGTGTGAGAGGAGACAAAAAGCAGCGCAGAAGTTCTTTTATCTCAAATGTTCTTTTCCAAGCTCTGTGTGTGGATTTCTGGAGTTCAGTCTCACCATGAAACACTGATGGGAAATTTTTTGTATCTTGAGGTGATTGATTTAATGAATACTGTCCTAAAATGCATTGGGTTCTGTTTCTTTCAGAAGCTTTCTACGTTCCCACCAAAGAAATGCTCCAACTAGTGGTCCCTATCCATAAAATCCAGAAAGCACTTGACAGCTCTAGAAAATGTTCTCCCAAATTTGCAGGACTTTAGGATATACCACAATTCAGGGATGACAGGAGGGTTTTGTAAAACAGATTAACTGCTCATTTATAGGACTGTTGAACTTTTCTTGGTTTCAGCTGTTACTATGGTTACTTTCACGGCTGACATGTACTGAGCATTTCCAGTCTTGGCTAAAAAACTGCCATCTATGTATAGTCTGTTGCAATTCTAGGAAATCTGTTGTAACAAATGAGCATTGCCATTAAAATTCTTTTTTCTGCCCTGGCTGCATAAGCTTCAGTTACAACAGCTGGTTCTTTTCATGACCACTGCCCATTAGATGGAAGCTCTGAATCTTATTCCTCATATTGCTGTTCACTTGAGGTGATGCTATTGATATACTGCGATCAGCTCCTCTTCATGGCCCCTTGGCTATGCAAGATAGACAAAATTTCCTGGAATTTCTCACCACAACTTATGTAATCCATTCTTCTAAGAAATCACTTGCCTTGACCCCCTCAGTTCTCTCTCCAGTCTCCCAGCAACTTTCTAGAACCATAGGCTCTCTAAATCTAAACATGGCATTGTAGTACCAGTTGTACCACTAACAAATAAGATGATAATACTAAAATTTTCCCTCCTACTTGATACCTTAAAGAAGCATCAGATGCGTGTTCTAAAATCTAATGATTTTATGGTTTATCTCACTAATAAAAAGGTTACACAGCACCAGGTGAAGAACTGATCTTCATGAAAGGACACCCAGTTTATCAACATAAGACCTATTCACTGGTATTTAATTCACTGAACATATGCCATGTTGAATTTGTACTATTGTATCTTCTTAATGAAAATAATGTATGCCATATTTGCTTAACTATGTTACAAAACCAGATAAAAGTCAATGTTGCATTCATGTTTAGATTACAACCAAGTGCACAAAGCAATGGCATGAAATTAAAATGATCCAAAAATATTCCACTGTACTTACATAAATGGAGTTACCTTTTCCCTAAACTATTGTTTCTGTGTGTTCAACAGAGATACTGTGAGTTTAAATTTCAGCTAACCAACCAAATGTAAGATTTGTCAGACTCTGCAATTCTGTACTGACAGTGGTTTCTTATGGCAGAGCAGAATTTCTCGTAGTCCTTCCCACTGTTTGAACATCCTCAGAAGTTCTTACACTGTGTTAGTTTTACAAAGGGGAATGCCATTTGCAAGAACATTGGCATTTTTTTCATGCTTGCATAGGGTCAGAATTTAACAAGAATTTGCATACCACCTGAAGCAGGACTGGTAGCCCCACAGAAGAAGAGGTGATATTCTAGATACTCCTCAGTTTCTCATTGGTAAGCGTATGTGTAAACTTCTCGGAGCAGACTTTAACACAATCCTGATGCAAGAAGTTTTTTAGTTCTATACTACCCACACCACTAGCATATCATATTCTGAGCACACTCTTGCATTCTGACAAGTGCCTCAAGATCATAGCCCAAATATGTCTCTAACATAGCAAGAGGAAATATATCATTGCTATGGCATCTGTTGGCACTAATAGTTTGGGGGGAGGAGCGGAAATAAATTCTTCCAAGTTGTGTCTCTATGAATTTACATAAATTATACTCCAAAATGCTTATCTGAAAGGTTTTGCTTTGGTTGTTTGGGTTTTTTTCCTTTTCTTTAATTTTTGTTTTGTTTGTTTTTTTGTTTGTGTTTTTTTGTTCTATTAATACTGAAGTGGAAGACAGGAGGTATGGTGGAAAACCTAACAATTAGGCCTGCTTTCTAGAACACTGAATTAATTGTTCTATAACCACAAATCTCACACAACACAATGAAATGAAATGAACAGACCCAGGTTTCATAGCTCTGCTCCTCTGCTCCAGTTATCCGGCTTCATGCATGGAGTAACAGAAATAAATATGATGGCAAATATCATCAGACATTAAGATTTAAATGAAAGGCTTATTTCCAATTACACTTAATCTGAAACTTTTTGAAGAAATGCTAAAATCAAGATTATTCATTACATTCTTTTGTTTCCGCAATGGACTTCGGTCTCAGCACCTACCTCCTGGCAGAACCTTTTTTTTGTTAATATTTTCTCTATAGGCTGCGTAAAGTATCAAATTTAAAAAGAAGATTATATATTTTGACTATTCATGTCAGAACTCGTTTTCTGTTACTCATAACTTTAGATTAAATTATTAGAAACAGACTGATGCACTGATGTTTCACACTTTGAAAAACAATTGCTCAAACAGCATTATTTAAACAACTGAAACTGCTCAGTACCTTAAAGTACAACTATTGCATCTGTAGTTCACTTATTTTCTCTCATTGAAGCACCTTTGTGCCTAAAAGGACACACTTTTTTTCCCCCCTCCACTGAATGTGGCACTTTAGATACAATGGGATTTTATTACTCAGAAATACTTTATTACTGCAATAAAACTGCACTTTCCACTGCAAAATATATTATTAAATTGTGCCTTCAATAACTGTCTCACCTAATAGTGAATGTTAAATCAAAAAACTCTAGTCAAAGCTCCTATTGATTCCACAGGCAGAAGATTACATGTTAATAGGGCAGGGCAGTACAACACAGCACAAAAAGAAAAATATCCCCAGTAGTTTACATAGTTATACATACTGTATTTCTTGCTCCTTGTAGTGCCATCATCACAAAAGTACCTGAGAAACATCCATTTATATAACAAATAAAATGCCTCACACTTGCTATTTCATACTGCTCCCTAGGAGGAGCACCCAACAGATGGTGAATTTTTAGCAGTATCACTTCCATGTGTTTTGGCGAGAGAAGATTGCAAGACATATACCTTTCACTTGCAGGTAGACACCTGTAGGCTAGCAACACTTCATTAATTTCCCATTGAAACACCAAAGGAATTTTTATTCCCATTATTATGATCCTTAAACTGTTGCATCATTTAGCAAATTATTCCCATGTTAACACACAGAGATTTAGGCATTTGTACTTAGCAGAACTTCAAGTACATCAGTATAAGAGAAATATGGCATGTCCTAGGTGATTAAAACATTCATTTGATTAAGACTCTTCCATACTCTATCTTGTTTTGCTGTCTAACATGTTATTGTAGATGTAAAATTCTTCTGTATATTCTTCTCTTCAAGCTCTTATTTTTCAAATGACTTGTGGATATAAAAATTGTTTTCTTTTTCCCTGTAAAACACATTTCTGCAACTGAACTACTAAGTGTTCTTCTGTACTAGTGAAGGAAGCTAATACAGACGTTTTCTCAACCCATTTGTTAGTTTAAGGATATAATCTTGACAGAAGAGAAACAACCAAGTAATGGTTGCTGTAAACACAGTACTTAAGGTAGGAACAACTTAATTTCAATTTTCATCTGAGGGAAGAAAAAAACCCAACCCTGTTACCTATTTTAACCTATTTCCAAAGTTAGTTTTACAGTAACCACACTTGCCCTCCCTGAAATGAACAGTCACAAATATAGGAACATTGGAAATTCACGTAGAGACAGAAAATAATGTTTTCTAGCTCAGCTATTTAAAATAAAAAGGCAATCAGCACACACCACCATTACTCCTTGTACAGAATCTCTTTCATCAGCTCAGATTCACTGAGAAAAAGAAGCGTGAAGCTAAAGTAAGCAGAAGACTTTTCAGTGAAATGAATACTCATCAACTGGTTCCTCATCTTACAGAAGGTACTTCACTTTTTCTTTCTACTTTTAGTACTACAGCATTACCTTATCTGCTCCCTTTCTCTCCACTTCCCTCTGCAAAGAAAAGCAGTTGCTTGGGTTTTTTTTTTAAAAAAACTTTTAAGTTTTTCACTGAATGAAACATAAAGGAAGGCTTTTCACTCTTCATAGAAAAACCAGGTATGTTTCTGAATGTCGGATACTCATCTAAGAAGAATTAAAACAGCAAGGTCCATCTATCACTAGTTAATACAGCTCCAAAGTACATTTCCTCAAATAACTAAGAAGACTGATGAGAAAAGTTATTTTTTCATGCACAGCAGCTGCTTTCTGAAATGACCATACTTGAAGAAAAATTAACGAACCTAATAAAAAAAAAAAGGAAAAAAAAGGAAAAAAAAATGCTGGTTCCAGATGTTGGATGAAACACATAGCTTTTTTTTTTTTTTTTTTTTTAAAAAGGCAATAAGCTTTCTATGATAATTCATAAAACATACAGAAACCACTTGGTCGGGGCTGGAGACCTCTATGGAGCTTTATTTTGTTCAGGCCAGCATTTAACTATGTTCTTATATGACATTCTCAACTGAGGTGAGTTTAAGCGTTTTCCTGAAGTAGGCCAGATGCATCAGTCAATGGATCTACTGTTATTTTACAGTGTGCGTGTCCAAGTCTTTTAGCTTCCACAGAGACCATTTAGTCCAGGAGATTAATTTTTCCATGCATTATAACTTTTAATTAATACCCTGTGCTTTGCAATGGATTTTATACTTTTACAGTTAATTTAGGATTTGAAAAACTTTGTTATACGAAGCAAGGCTGCTAATAGTGTTGGACTAGCAACTTCAAGAAAATTATATTATCATGATGTTCTTCTCAACAGGAATGGTGTTGAGAGAATTTTTAATGATTTACTAGTTCTACCTGACTGAACTTGCACCCTGTAAATGGATCACATGATCACTGATCACAAGTTAAACTGCTTTTGTTTCTCGCATGGCATGAAGTGAGGGTCTGTTGTACAGTACCAGAGGTTCGTGTGCAGCTCTGTGTAAGACAAGGGAAGGTTACATGCAACAGGCAGTTAATGGCTCATACCAGCAAGCCCTCAACTGAACGAAGCTCATGAGGTTGAATTTTAAAAAGGTAGCTGACCTTGCAGCTTGGAGCTTTAACTGTGTTTTTACCCATTTATACTTGGATAAGTAAACAGTTACTGAATGCTGAAAGGACCTCAAAGCACTATTTTAGCCAAAGGCTAATACCCATTCTCTGTGGATGAAAGGACTCAAAAGAAAAACAAAACAACACACACACAAAAAAAAAAAAAAAAAGTTCTCTGCTTCAGGTAACACCAAGGTAAAACTGCAATAAATAATTCCATTAATTTTAAACTTAACATTGCCTTACCACCCTCCATTTCTAATCAGTGATTCAGCCATTAAAAAAAAATACAGAATTCTTCTAAATATGGTAGAAACACTACAGTCACCGCAAAAATGATAAATACAATATAAACCAAAATAGCTCATAAAGGTTCATCTTGTGTAGATGAAGTCAAAAGAATAAGTGATCAGCAAACTGCTTGTTACATAGCTTGAACCTAATAAAAATGTTCCTCATTCATGTTGAGGAAAACACAAGTGATGTTCAAATGGAAGAGACATTATAAGGCAATGATCCTCTATACAGCAACGATCCTCAGCCTTACACTTTCATCTAAGTGTTTATTGTTGTTTGGTTTTTTTCAATACTGATGTTGAAACTAATGAAGAATTAATCGTTTTCTCTGTCAGGTGAGATTATTTCATAGCATAAAGAACTGGCACTGGTTCTGTAAGGAAAGTCAAAAGTTTTTAAGTTCAAACCAAATTCTGGGCTAAAGACTTCTTACACATTTTACAGATAGTTTCACCTATTTTAGTGATTTTAGCATACTATCCTATATAAAGGAGGTTTTTTTTAGGGTCCCTAGCTTATTTTGATATTTTTCCCTACAACTAGTGTTTCATCTGTTTTGTAGACAGCAGAACACTTTTATAGTTTCCATAGCTGCCCAGTATTCTTTCTTCTACATGCACATATAGATATATTTTAAGATATGTGATTAATAGATATTGGAGAAGAAGGAAGACCAAGGGAGATTCAGCCCTCAGCCACTATACAGAATGTGTTATCTCATCTGAGTGACATGGTAGCAAAAATGCACTTCACAATTCTTGGTTTATTTTCTAGCTGACAGTCCAGGATCTGACATTTGAGGACTAGCTAATATATATATGCTGCAAAGTCAAAACTTCACTCTAAATACAGGCACTAAACACTAAAATTTCCAGTTCTGCTCTATTTATTCTTCAGTCCATGAATTCAGCATAGCAGCAACAAGGTGACTCAATCTCCATCATAAACCAGTCAGTGTCCTGCACTTCTTAAAACATAAGGAGCATTATTTTTAAAATCCAGCAGACAACAGTACTCAATTTAAATGAAAGAGCACAAACTTGTACGTCATGTGTTTAACTTCTGCTCATGTAGCAGAATAGAACAGTCCCTTCCTCTCTATGATCTTGCATGTCTGTTTGGAATACAGCTTACAAAGGGAATAAACCATTCTTGGAAACTCTTATTATCTGCACCTAGCAAAATCAGGCAACAAAAACCTGTAATGCAAATAATATTATTTCTGATACTATATGAATAAAAAGACAAGTGAGGAGACAAGTGTCAGATTACATAAAATCTAAATGGAATATGCCTTTCCTAAAGAATTTTAAGATTCCGTAAAATTTAATTGCCATTTTAAAAGTTTGTCTTCAGTTGTCAAAAACTACCACATCATAGATTTTCAACAGGCTAAAATGAAGAATTCTTCACTGCTTTTCAACATGAAGAGAACACCAGTATTCAGTTCAAAACCACCTTCACATATTAATTTCACCAGAGTTAAGACAGGTTTCAGCTGCAGAGGTGTTAAAAATAGAGAACCTCATATGCTTTGTCTATCCCTTTCGAAAGAAACTTTCTATTAAAACACTACTCTTTATAAGCCTTGATTAGATACTGTCTCTTGCTAACATCTACCTGTGTGTTTTATGATCATTGGAAAATAGGAAGCTCAGCAAATACAGGGGGAAGGACATGCCTCGCAGAACCATGCTCAGGCAAAGCATCTTGCTGCCACACCAATTATCCACATGTATTAGAAACTGTCTGTCTAGACATCAAGAACATTACAAGATTATATGTTTAACTAATGTTTTGCATCAGATTTAATAGAACTATGTTGGCATGCCTCAAGTGGTCCTGGAAGACTGTCCAGGTTGTGTGACAAACAACGCCATAGTAAAGCTATCAACAAATAACTCATAGTCACGAAGCACTCAAAATAAAACCATTCCATTTTACTAAGACATGTTTAAACCATCTACATCTCTGCTTAGGGCCTAAACTCCCGAAGACAGTGGAAACAGCGGCATTGTGCATGAAGTAGAAACAATGATTAGAAGAAAAAGATGAGGAGAATCTGGAAAGTACAGAGATCAAACCTAGCTTCAGGGACAAGGCAGAAAATGGTATGCAGAAGATGAGTGCGTACCTGAACCCCTGAGCAAAAGCCCTGACTGGATTCATCTGGGAGATTCTTGATAAAAGTATGCAAAGTATTCAGAAGCTAAGGACAGACTATGATGCAGGAGAAAGGAAGGCTGCTCCAGCATCCCTTGTAAACTACATTTCCGACATGGTACCTAAATGCTTAGCCTTAAGTCTTGCTTAATACAGATTTTCGTACCAGTCTGATGTTGAGGAGTAAGTAAACCAGAGTGTAGCTGTCAAAGTCATAGTAACTTCAGGGAAGGAGGAAATTCAAATCAAAAAGAAACTCAATGAAAGCAGTGTTGCAGGCAACCCTGGGGCACCTCCACTTCAAGATTTCTGTAAGAGTACCTGGGAACCAGAGAATGTTCCTGCAAAGCTGCAAAGACTTTCTACAAAGACCTGGTTTGACAAAAACAAAGACCTAGAAGGAGTTTCCCCTCATGAAAGTCAGAAAGACCCCTGCCTTGTACAAGACATAAAAAAAGAAACAGAAACAGACAAAAGGCAAAAACCTAAAAACTGATAGCAGTATTACACATCAAGAGAACCTGCTCGAACTTGAGCACAGATTTAATAGTTTTGCTGAGCCACCCTATTATTTACTTTCTAATTAGTTGCAAATTATTTTAATATAATTTGAATACAAAAGGTATGATGTACAAATACCTAAAAATACCAAATGTTTATTAAAACATCCCCAAAAGAAAATTAAAACCACTTTTAATGATCAGCAACTAATAACATTTAAAAATCTTTCATTTGTTTATCTGTAGTTGTATAAATAACCAAAAGTAATACATGCTAGCTGCTGTGTGATGTCACTCACAGGTTTTTGATATTTAAACTACTGATGGTAAAACAAATGCCCTTATATTTAAATTATATTTATCATTCTAATGCAGCTAGAAAATACCATAATGTAAAAAAAAAAAGGTATCCCAGTTCTAGTATAAATTAATAAAATTTATGAAATTTACATTGACCGACATGCAAAAATAATTTATTTACAATTTGAACTGAGACTCAGAAGCAAAGCCTAACTCAATAATAAAGACAACTGGAAAAACAACATCTGTGTAGTTATTTGCACATTAAACTATTAAAAATATTCAATGTTACATGTTGAGTTTTATTTGGAAAAGGATCAATTTATTCCCTTACATGTGTTTGAAGGCTGATTCTGAAAATAAACATGCAATTGTGAGAGCCTGAGGGCATATATGCAGCGTTTGTGGGCATAGGTTTTCTGTGTAAAATGCAACACAACTGTTTTAGCATCCCTCTAGAAATGGAATGTCTGCTGATTAGCAGGAGCCTTAATATAAGGGTATGTCTGGTTTCTGTCTCTGGCTTGCTACTAAATCACTGGCTCATTCTTCTTTTCTTTCTGTAAATTGAGGAATCTAGGGCTTACTTGGTTGTGGTGTTTCTGGATTTGTAATCAGCCTTGGAAATGTGCTTTGAAGTCCATTAAGAAAAGGCACATGCAAGTTCCATGCATCACTAATACATAATACATTGGCCTTCCAGACCCACATGAAGTGTGCTATTTCTCTTGTCATTCGACTAAAGATGAAAATTCACTACCTATTTGCTGTGATCAGAAGTAGTGCTTCCAAAGAAATATAATTAAAAGAAGAAACATTATTTTCATTACTCTACTGGAAAGATTAAAGGCCTAACTTTGCTGATCATTATAAATCAGTACACTGGTAGCACATCTATTTTATTTATAACACATGTTGAACATTAAAATTAAGTGGTGTACATATAACAACACATAGGGTGGCAGATGGCAACAGGAAATATCACAAGAGGAATTACAGTTGTCAGCCTTTCTAAACATCCCAGGACGTGCAACTGTCATAAAATAGCCACAAATTAAGATTCCTAGAAATTCTATCCATTGCAGCAAGAATAAAGGAAAGTAATCACACAGCCACACTATTCCTTCCATGGCACTTAGCAATCAATGAGCCAAAATCCAGCATCCCAGCATCTTACACTGAAGGTAACCAGTGACACTGGACAGCCTCACTTCTTAGATACTCATGCACTCTTTGATAACTGGTACCTAAGAAGACTTTTGTCAAAATGACTCTTGAAACATACATCAGTCACCTCTTTTCTCTATTTGACCAAATATACACCTGAGAGTTTCTACGAGTTCAAGGTCCACTTCATTTCTATTCCAAAGTGTAGACTATCTCTTCAACAGCAGGGCAGAGAAGGAACAGGTAAACAGTGCCACAGCAGTGAATACAAACAGGGCTGAGGCATGTGGAATTCAAATAGAAATAAAGCTTATATATTAGACTCATAAGAGCAGATAAAGTGTATTCATTTTTGCATAGCAAATTGCTCTATTTAGATACTTTTCCCTTAATACTAACTGTAATTACAGCACCATTCTGTAGAAGTATTTGAATAGAGAGGATCAAAAATTTACTGCGAAACTTCTCCATAAAACATGAAGGAAAATACAGTAGAAATCATCTAATTATGAGCACTAAATCACATTGCTAAACACATAAGGCACTTAAATATAGAGTGCAAATCTATCACAAACCAGACAACTTGAGACAAAGCTGGATGCCCACTTCTCAAATAATTCATCTAAACAATGAAATGAGACAAGGAAGCTGCCAACATCTCTAGAAACTAGCTATTGCTTGTCATCCATTCGTTTGCCTAACAGAATATCCAAAAGACAGCACATCTCCTCCCAAAAAAAGCATGAGCAAGACAAACCACACACATTTTAAAGCTATTTTCCTCCTTGATGCATCTAGCACACAATGTGATTGTATTTAAGAGTATCCTCTGGAAAAATAGAAGTATAGAATGTAACAAAAATTTATTCTTTTTCATATTTCTCAAAGTACACCTTTATTCCCAATATGTAATAACTCTTCTGTTATTAACACCACAGTTCTCCCCCCGGCCATCTTCCTGTTTACCTCAGTGGCTATGGTTCTCTTAGAAAAATGTCATTGCTTGTCACACTACAGTTTATAGGTCTAACTCTGCAACATTAAGATTCCTGAGAAGGCTTACTACTTAATTTGAAAATTATATATGAGAAACTTTTTAAAGAAAAGTTCTTAGAAATTTGTCAGATGACACTAAGTAGAAAGACTGCTGAAACCCTCAGTATTACCCCATAAAAACCCAGAAGGCACACTAAAGCAAGAACGTAAAGTTACCATGTGGGTATATATGCATGTGCTCTTCACAGAATCACAGAATGTTAGGGGTTGGAAGGGACCTCCAAGATCATCGAGTCCAACCCCCCTGCCAGAGCAGGACAAAACTAGAGCAGATCATGGAGAAATGCATCCAGACAGGTCTCAAAAGTCTCCAGAGAAGGACACTCCAGAACCTCTCTGGGGAGTCTATTCCAATGCTCTACAACTCTTACAATAAAGTTCTTCCTCATATTGAGGTGGAACTTCCTGTACTCGAGCTTGAATTCATTGCCCCTTGTCCTGTCAGAATGTACAAGTGAAAACAGTTTGTCCCTGCCTTCTTGATGCCCAGCCCATTTTTATTGACGCCCTGTATTTATAGATATTAATCTCCACTTATCCATTAGATCTCATTCAGACAAGTCATAGACTTCTTCACTTAAGAGGAAGTTGCAATTACTGTGATTTGATCATTCTTAGGCTTTGTACACTTAAAACTTGAGACAGGCAACGGGTACAAAATCTAAACATGGCTAAAGGGAAAATGCATAACATTTATGAGAAAAAAGAGCAAGGAATAGTAAGTTACAAGTAAATTATTTTTATACTACTAGATAGTTTTGGATTTAAGAATGCAATACTAGATATTCTGTTAGGAGTAGTCTCTCACTGAATTTGTGTTCTTGCGTTGTTAGCACCTAGGTGTCTAATATACTTACCAGCTAAGAAGCTCTGCTGATGTTATAGATGACTTGAGAAGAAAACATAGACAACAGCAGTAACAGAGAAAAGGCTATAAAAAGAATCAAGATCTCCCCACAGGCAGAAGGTAAAATATCAGCTCCTTTTGTAATTTTACACAGAGAAACAAGAAAGGGCATTAAAAGAGAGGAAGAGGGGAAAAAAAATAAAAAACCCCCTTCTTAAGCATCTTAATAAAACTCTTACATTTAACAGCATTAATGCTAAGTATGCAAACGTTCATCCCACTGATCATTATGGTATCAAGAACTAATTTTCCTCCTTTTAAGAGCTTATATGTCACATCACACCCCTTGGGCCTTCCAGAGATGTATTTAAATGTCTAACAGGGGGAAAAGAAAAGCATGCCAGACAGCCAGGTGTTACTGATTCACCCATTAAAACTTCAGTTATAAAATATCCCACACAATGGTAAAACATTTCAGTCATTAGCCGATCATAAATAGATTAAGATGACATTCTAAATTATTATGACTATATGTGCATAAAATTTACATTGCTCATCACATTATCCCAGGTGTCAGTAACTGATTATCTGAAGTTAAAGATGAAGTGCATGTATTATTTGTTCTAAGAACTTATGGAAAAGAAAGACAAAGCCAGATGTAGCACATGTAACATTAATCTTGAGACAGAAGAGAACTTCGGATTTATTTGTAATGATGCTCTTTCATTTACTATTATATCACTGAAAATGAGGTCTTGTTTCCTTTTACTGTAAGCTTTAAATCAGCATTACTATTTCATCTCATGAATGTGAAATAATAGGAGATTTTAAATCCTTATATTTCCTAATCTCCTGTTTTCCAAATAAGGAAAATATTTAATGAACATCCAACACTGTACATTTTGATATCAACTTTATTAACAAAAGGTACAGGTGGCCTTTTCAAATAGTAGTATTATCTCCATTTCTAATGCTATGCTGTCTATTGACACAAATTTAGTTGCCTAGGTACATTTAGATAATTTCTATGCTTATTTATTTTTTCTTTATATATACTGTCAAGCGAGATTTGAATTTTATCATTAAAAGGTATTTCAATTCATTTCCCCGCTTTGGTTTTGGCACATGATCAAATTTCTGAGTTAATAAATTAGGGAGCAACATTAGCATTCCCAGATCTGTCAGTTGGCAAGCTCTTAACTCACACTCAGTGTGAAGAAATTTGAGTCATCTTAATCTAGATTAGAGGACATCTGATCTAAATCAAATTATGTTGCATTTACTATGAGATAGAAGTTTGTACCGGGCAGTCACTGCCATGCTGGAGATGCACAATAATGCTCTGTGCTAAAAAAAACGCAATTCTGCAATTGGATTAAGCCAGTTAAGAGGCACTGCCACAAAGGAAAAAAAGCATTTGCATTATCTCCCATGAGCTGGCACTTGCACACAGTATGTTGGAAGCCCTGAACAAATTTAAAGTTTCCAAAGAAAAATGATACATAAATAAGACGGTTAAATTTCCATCAGGTCAACAAACTAAACTGACCCACTGTACAGTCATCAGCCAAAAACACGGGTAGAGAAGACAACCATTTATTTCAATGGCAACATATTCTTGGAGCATCTAGCAAGGTAAAGTAGTATTTGTTTGAAGAAATGACAGGAAAGGCACAACACAGCAGTGCGTTGTCTAGCAGCTGACACACTGGTGACTGGATGTAGACCCATGAGTCTTACACTCCACTCCTGGTATTCCCAATAACCTCACACCCACTGTTTCATCTCTCTGCATTCCTGTTCCCCTTTCCAGCATTTGTCAGTCTTTTGAATTCTCAGCTCTTCTATATAGGATTGCTTGCCACTGTGTGTATATACACTATCTACACACACAACATGTATCATATTTTCTAAAAAGGACACAGCCTTCAGGTGTACAAAAAGCAAGCAGCTTATCTCTCTGATTCACCTTAGTTCAAGCACAGCTTTTTCCCATCTGACTGCTTTTTCTTCTTTTTCTTTAATTTTAGGAATGAAATGCTGCAAGTTTTGCCACTTAATCCAATAGCAACACATTTCATTCTTGTGATTTTAATGTTCAAGATTAGCTAAATATGAACTATGTCAAGTGCTGTCACAAAGGTTCATAACTCAAGAATAAACTCTACAGTAATAAATCACTCAAGACAAAAGCACCAGCATGTTGCAAACGTTACTGGTTTATGTTTAAAAAAAATATTAGTAAACAATGAGTTAAAAATTATGAAATCTAGCCAGATCACATCCTTTTAGCATAAATGTATACCAATTTTCTAGCTATACAAGATTATTGTTATTTACATCAGAGAAAAGCAAGCACTCTAAAGAGTGTAATTTCTCTTGTGCTTGACAATGAGAACTGATCTATTCTAGCATGTCTGGTCAAACCTATTAGCTTGCTCTCAAGGAATGTTAGGATGAGGCTTACTTCAAAAGAGTGGAAATCTACACAGCTTTTGCCAAATAGCTGCTTTTGCCATCTGGGCTTCAGGTGTTTCTGGGTTCCCATTTCTTACAAGGCTCTGTTAGTTTTTTTGATGTTTTCTCGGCTGTGATACACTAGGTTGAGGCTGCTATTCACTTCAGAGAAGAAAATGTTGGCTCTGTTTGCAGGCTAAAGCCCACCTGAACACATCGTTTTCTTTAAAATCCATTCAAAAGAAAAATAATGTGAATCAAATATAATAATTCATAGAGAGAGGATAAGAGTAGAGAAAAAAGGAGGAAAAAAGAAAGAGTAATAAAACAAACAAAAAGAAACAACGAAAGGAAGGAAAAGAGAAAAAGGGAAGAAAAAGAACAAAGAATAAAAGAAAACAGAAAATAAAATAAACCCACAACTATTTTCAACATGTGGAAAGGTTCAGAAATCCAGAAAGAATTTTCCACAAATAAGAATTTCTTAAGTCTTTCTTAGAGCTGAAGAAATTGAGGCATAAGAAAGTGATAAGATTTTCCAAATGACATAGATTTTGAAACTCAAAATTGTATTGGAACCATATTATTACAGCCTGTTCAGCAAATTTTGGTTATACTAATGCTCAACAATAAGACCTTGGAAAAATTTCTTCTGTCAGTTGTGACACTGTACCTGCTGGAAGCATTTCATCTGCAATATTTTGTCTTAATCATTACAGCTGGGAATAACACTATAGGTCTGGCTTTAAAAATTATACAAACAATTAATTCAGAGATTCAAGTTAGTACGATCACCAATCACCAGAAAAAGGTCCATGCAAATCATCTTGTACTCTTGCCACACTTCTTGGCAGACATATTAAAAATAAAAAGAGACACAAATGCAAAAAAGCCCCCAAACATGCCTCTGCAACCAGTTTTCTCCAAAAAAGCACAGCTGTTTGATACCACAGGCTGTCAAAACCCCAGTCAAGGAAACACTAATGTCTATATCAAAAAAATTTAAATTCTGCTGTCCTAGGTCACCAAATTCTTGCCAAAATTCAACTTCTACAGGACCAATTGCACACTGAGTGTATTTTTTACTATGTGAGGTCCTTTGAAAAGGCTAACTGGAAGTGGATTAGCCTAGATGTGAGGATAAAATAGATTAAACTTTTTTTTCCCAGTAGGTAACAAGCATGGGCAGCGCTGAGCAGCCTTTTCATGGCATGTTTTCTGTAAGCATAAAATGAAATAGGAGTCACACCTGGTAATAAAGAAATCTTCTCAATTGCAGATGTGTTGTGTAGGCTGAATGAACCCAGGGCATCTGTTTAACATCAGCATAAGCCAACTATTCCTTTTCCTTTCTTTAACTCCACCTTACATAGTATCATTTATATCAGCTCTTCAAACCCTTACGGCACATTCTGGTACACTGCCTTCCTCTAGGAAAAGTAATCCTGGGGAGGAACTTGGCAGGGATGACTAGCAAGATGGCTGGTAATTCACTTCAGTTGCAAGAGACATTTTGCCTCAGGAGCTAATCTTGATTATTCTCCAATGATTGTCCACCACATGGGGAAATACCAAACATCCTATAATGTATTTCAATACATGGTCTCATCCATTAAAAGCAAGGGAAATATCTTTTCCCACCTTTCTCCCATTGATTAAAGAGAGAAGGTAGAATTTGGTACTTAGTACCTGATAGAAAAAAACACTGTTGGTGAGTTGCCCACCTTTTTCTGTATGAAAATGCTTTTCTCTATAGCTCAAATGCACAGTTTATTTTAAATCCTATTTTTCCAGCTATTCTTTCTAATTTAGAAGAAATTTATCATCATCTCAGACAAAACAGATTAGTAATCTCAGTCACTGCATATGCAAAACATGCCATGAGGTTTTATTTTCTCAGTATTTTACATTGTGTTTGAAAATTTTGGGTAAGACTCATCATGGAGCTTATCCAAAATCCACAAAAGGCAGTATGAGCTTTTTCTTTCAAACAACTTTGTATTCATTCACATTCTTTCAAAAGTTTACCATTCCAAATTGAAAAAGTAAGCATTCCAGAAAAGTGTTTTTTCATTCTATTATTTCACAATTAACATGTTGCGGGGGGGGGGGGGGGGGGGGGGGGGGGAAGTGCATGTGTTAACTTAAAAAAAAACTTTTTATTTTTTTTTGTTTTTTTCAAGAAAAAAATATTTT